>SKCR01043606.1:0-103120 GCA_019454045.1 Zanthoxylum bungeanum
GATTATAGAGACTAGTTACCAGAGATCCGATAAGTGTTTCGTACGGGGCAGACACAATTTCAGCCCCAGGCATAGCACGTGACATTCGATGCTGGATCGTAATACGCAATACTACATATACTACGCCTGATATAGATCACATATTTCTATAAGAATATTTCTGGAGAATTGGGTAGGCACGGTGCTTTTCCAGAAGCCAAACATGTCTTATAAATCGGTAAAAACGTAGTACTGGGTACGTACGTGTTCGGATATTCCGACGACCAGATTTACTATCAATATATCCGGGGATCTCATGGGTCGCTTCCCGAAGATTCACCGATAACGTATGACTCGCACTTTATTAATCTGGGATTAATTAAGAGAGAAAATTAATCTGCGATTAATTACAGAGATATTTTATCTAGGATAAAATATTATTTAAAAGAGAGAGAACGATTATTTGGAATTAATTAATAAAATAATATATTTGATATATTATACGAAATTGGGTTTCGACGCGGAATTAAAATTATATTTTAATTCGGGCGAACGAGTTAATTTAGAATTAATTTGTTAGCGATGTGAATAGTAATTTTTCTAGGCAAAATTATTTAATTAAATTTAATTTAATTACGTCGCAACGGAAAATTCGTTAATTCGGAATTAGCGAACCCGAGCCCGGGAGTGTTTGCGGGCCCACTCGCATTTCGAATCAAGTGAGGCCCACAAGTCACATCATGTCACATCACTTGTCAACCTTTTACTTTTGGTGATGGTTTTAGGTGATGGAATGATGGTTGAGTGTTGGACACTCAAGTTGATGTCTTGATTGATTTATTACCAAATATTTGGTAAAGCTTTATTTGATTTTTGAAATCAAATACTTAAAACAAAATCAAGTCAAACACTCCACACTTCTCTCCCTCTCACGCCCAAGGGGCCATTCTTCCTCTTCTATTTTTCTGCAATTGCCGAGAGTTTGGAGAAGTGATAAGAAATTTTGTGGCAAAATTTCAAGAGTGCTAGCACACATTCGGGGTCTTACGAAGGTGATAGGGAAATTCACCTGTGGGCATGGAATGCACACCAAGCTTGGAGCTTGAAGGACCGAAAAATGGAGCCCAAAAGGAAGCAAAAACCGAGAGCTCAAGGAAGGAAAAGCTTGGAGTTTTTTTGTTGTTCCTCACATCGCAAAAGCCGATCAATGTAAGTATAATTCCGCCATACTTCTTTTGAGTATTCACACATGTTTCATTGCTTGAAATTGATCTTGGGACTAATCTAGAAACCCAAGAATGGTATTAGAGCCATTTTGAGCATGAAATTGAAATTAGGGTAAAATTTGGGTAAATTGAATTTGAGCATGTTTGAGTGAAATTACTTGTTTGAGCATGCTTGTATATGAATGACTTGGAGTTATTTGTGATCATTTTGTGAAAATTGGATTGGATCAAATTTTCCCCAAAATTATGGCTTGGCAGAATGTGTAATGTTGCCCTAAGTCATGGTATTTTTTGATTTTGATCATTGGATGAGTTGAAATCATTTGGGAAATGTTGATTCTGGATTTAATTGGATTGAAACCGAATCGGACAATAAAACCCATAAAATGCCGTGACTATGTAGCATGTAAAATGATATGATTTTTTGATTCAAATTTGTTGGACATGTTTTGATGATGATAAGCATAATTAATTGTGTAAATTGATGTTTTGGAAATATTAATTTGGTTAATTTAATTATGGCATACACTTTAGGTTAATTAAATTATGAAATTTGGAATTTTGGTAATTTAATTAATTGGGCCAAATTTGGAATGGGGCTTGTAAAGTTGTGATTGGGCTTAATGGGCTTGGTTGGGCCAAGTTTGGTTTAGGCTAATGGGTTGGATCCAATTGGGCCCAAAACCATATCCATAAAGTCCAATTATAACTTAATGGACCTTAATTTTAATTGGGCCTAATGGGCCTAAATTGGTTTCTTGGCAAATAAGGGTGATTCCTGAAATGGGCTTTGGTATTTGGGTTTGACCCATATTGACCAAAAGTCCATGCCTTATGAAATTAATTAAAAGCCCATTGGACTTTAATTAAATAACATTGGATGTTAATCGGGCTTTGAGACCCGTAACGATTAGATTTAGAATCTAAGTCGTAAAGGCACATTAAAAAGTGTAAATATTTAATTTAGAATTAAATAAAGAATTAGTATTAAATACAAATTAAATTGGATTTAATGTTGTAGTTTAGTATAATTCGTGAATTCGTACTTTGAGTACTTATTCGCAAAACGAGTTTGACTCGCGCAAAATCAAATCGTTGTTTGAACATTGGATGGTCATTAATTTCAGATTAATTAATTGGATTAAATTGATTGATAACATGCTTTGTGTGAATACATGGATGCGATGTATGAATAATATATATCAGATGGTTATTAGATGGGTGAGGGCAATTTTGGAAATTGTTGTAATAAATTTAGAATTTATTAATTGGACCTACGTGTCCAGCCTATTACCTCTTGACTCTTTGTATTTCTCTTCTCACCTATTCCCCTCAATGTAAATGAGGTTTCTTTAGAAGTGTTATGTATCAGGTAGAAGTAATACTTGTGCTAGCGGGAGAGAGGAAATGGAGAGATTTGTTCTAAGAACAATGTGTTAAGTATCCATCCGCATATCATTATTATATTTATTTATACGCGCCTTATTATGTATTTAGAATGTATGTTTAAGGGTGTATGATGATGAGACCTTAACAAAGATAATAAATTGGTTGCCAATTTACGGGAAAAAAACCCTCAACACATATTAAGCGTTTTTCCTTCCATTGAGTGATTCTTACTCAAGATCCAAGATTGGCACTGGTTTGTTGGCTAAAGTCAAGACCTTTGTCCGTCGCAGATGTGTTTGAATCATGAAGGCTTTGTTCCATATCGGTGTCTTGTCCAAGTTGTGATTTGTTGGCCAAACTCAAGATCACTTCTTGTCCATCGACATCGATTACGAAGCTTTCCAAAGTCAATGGGTTCCCCGCTTAACTGGGATCACTAAGTTTTTGTGCCAAAGCCAAGGCTTAGTTGATTTAGAGGAAAAAGGTTAGGCAATATATTGGATATATTGGCATATATAAGATATATGTTTCGGACTTGGATGTCCACCTACTGGATCTAGGAATTAGATGGGATCCAATTGATCTTAGAGATCTACCTAGTTAATTATCATACAATTTGTTGGCCAAAGTCAAGATTGTGTGTTATTTAACGGGATCCTAGCCCACTAGGAAACAAGGTTTCTCGAGTACTCCACAGAGGGTTAAAGGCTCGCCGAAAAATAGTGGGAGGCAAGTATTAAATTTGCAATATTCGTTTAGTTACTTGCCATACCGCGCTCATTTCAATTTTTCGTCATTAATCAATTAATATATTAGTTGGACTAATATTTAATCGTTGTTTTAATTAAACAGTTGGACTGTATTCAAACTACTTCAATTATAGTTGATTTTATAATTGGATTATAGTAATCAATATAATCAATAGTACCTAAAATCGTTGATTCGATAGTTCGACTATTGGAATCAAGATAATTGAAAGATTAGTGTTTAAAACATAATCATGGTGAAAATGTATTTAAGCAGCTTTAATTTTCAGATTGGGAATAAATCTTAGGATAGTCCTGGAGACCGAGAAGTTACTTTATTTGATATAGTGACGTCTCTAGCCTAAGCCCGGAGTTGAGCAAATAGTAGAACATGATATTTGGAATATTCATGTGATCTTAATCTGTTATGCTTGCCGCAAAGACTCCTTAATTTCTTAGTCAGAACTAAGGATTAGATCCTTATAGTATGATATTGAAATTGAAGGATCTTCATATATTTATCCTTAGATCTTAGAAGTACAAATTGCAATAGAAAACTCTTGGAGAGTTAATGGCTATACTCAAGGAGACAAAGCCAGAATTTGCAATAGGGCAAGAAGCGCAAGGCGCATCTTACTTCGATATCCCATAAGGCCAAGGCTTGGCCAAAGGCTTCTGAGGTGGAAAAGGGCAAAGGAAAAATCATTATAATCTTCTAGGAAGACAATGACATATCCTAAGATGTCTGCCTAAACTGTGGCAAACGGGGTCACTGTAGCATGACTGCCGTATGGACAAGGCAGACATGAAGGAATTGAAGACGGCCAAGGCTCCGACTTCAAATATGTTTGTCATCAACATGTTCACTACTAGTATTAAAATTGGATTTTAGATACTAAATGTGGTACATAAATATGTACTGATGTGCAGAATTTGCTGATAAGCAGGAGACTGACTTCATTCGAGATTTATCTACGAATCGAAAACGAGACGAAAGTCACTATTTTAACCGTAGATACCTAAGTTTAAGAACTACCATTCAGGTGTGTACTTAAATTAGGAAACTGTTACAATGTAACCAGTTTGACTAGAAACATTATCTCTATATCAGGGTTTAACCCGTTGGGGTATACCTTTATATTCTAGAACACTAAATGTTTTATTTTATAAGATGATATTGAGATAAACACATTAGATGTGAATAACAGTATTTATATTTTGAATATAAATAAATCTCAAATGTATAACATGACAAACTAATAGCTCAAACTGAATTAATCAGTTGAAACTTATAAGTGGCATTGTTGTCTGGGACATAATTTAAACAAGACTCGTATATCCACACTTTTGAAGAGTGGATACTTGGACGGATTTGATTCTATTCAAATAATATCTACGAATCTAGTTTATTGGGTAAAGTACCCGAAACACCTTTACTTGGTAAAAGTACAAGTGCCACCGATCTGTTAGCCCTTGTTCATAGTGACGTAAGTGGGCCCATGTCTAGCTAGGCTAGAGGTGGATATAAATGCTTCGTAACCTTTACGGATGTTGCATCGCGTTATGGTTATGTGTTTCTTTTGAAACACGGATCAGAAACTTTTGATGAATTCAAAGAGTTTCGACACGAAGTAGACAAACAGATCGGCTAAAGTATTAAACACCATGATTGGACCATGATGAAAATACTTGAGCAATAAGTTTCTCAAATACTTGAAAGAGTATAGTATTCTTTCAATGAGGACTCCTCCCGAAACACGTCAATTGACGGTGTGTCCAAACAGAGAAACCGAATTTTGTTGGACATGATAAGGTTAATCATGAGTCGCTCTGAGCTACCATTTCCTTCAAGGGATACGTATTAACAGTGCAAAACTTATTTTGAATAAGGTTCCATAAAAATCTATTAGACAGATTTCATATTAGATATGAACAGGAAAGAAATTGGGTTTTCTCATTCCTGGAGATTTGGGAATGCTAGGCATATGTTTGGATGATACCAAACTAAAAACCAAATCGGATAAGTGCCTAATTGTAGTTTATCATAGGGAAACCAAAGTATAGTACTTATGCAACTCACAAGAGAACAATATAATTGTTGCTCGCCATGCAGTTTTCCTTAAAGGAATACCAATATGCAGTGGTAAGTGGGAGGAAAGTAAAACTCGATGAAAATCGGAGTAATACTATTCAAGGCACCGATTCCTTAATAGAACACAAATAGTTCATCAGAGGATGAAACTATACCAATAATCTTCGAATACACAAGAACCGCGTAAGTCGTAGAGAGTCAGAAAATAACCTGGGGTATGGGTTTCTGATCTCACCTCATAAAGATGTCAATCTTATTGAGGAACACGAACTGACTACGTATGAGGAAGTGATACAAGGTATTGACTCCCTATTATGGCAAAGTGCCATGATGTCCGAAATGGATTCCATGTATACCAACCAAGTTTAGACACTGGTTGTTGTACCGAAAGGCATTGTGCCTATTGGCACTATATAAGTCTTCAAGGAAGACATACATGGAAGGCAACATACCAACGTACTAAGCCGGGCTTGTAGCGAAAAAGGTATCGTTATCAACATTGTGTCGATTACGACGAAACCTTTTACTCGTTGCCATGGTTAAATCCATTTGGATAATGCTTGAAGACGCTGCATGTTTCATTCATGAAATGTGGCAGATGAATGCCAAAACCGCTTTCCTTAACGGAAACCTTTTGGAGGATGTTTATAACATCCTGACGGTTTTGTCGTACCAAAACGAGTAAACAAGGTTTGCAAGTTAATTCGATCCATGGATGGATTGAAGCAAGCATAGCGTTCTTGGAACTATCATTTTGATGTAATCATAATGGTGTATGATTTAATTCAAAACGAACTATCATCAGATGATAATCATGCAAATCCGCCGACGAAAGCCTTTCCTCAGCAGAAGTTTGAGCGAACCGTACATAGTCCGGGTGTAGGACACTTGAGTGATTGGCTATAGGCCAAGTGGGAGATTGTTGGACAATTATGACATATAACATCACTATTTGTACAGATCATGGTGTTGTTGTACAAATTAACTATGTGACAAAGGAAATTGCTCTTTTATCATTTGTAATTAGATTACCTAGATGTATAAATGATAGAAAGTCCATATGATTAGTTCCAGATTGAGATGATATGAGACAGTATCAATCCATAAATGTTTAATCATTAAATATCCATAGTCATAGTATTATCGAGATTGGACATCGATAATGCGTAAAAGACTAGTATTACACTTGTGCACATTGTGGGAGCATAACGACATAGTTCTCATATATTTGGGTATTGGATACTCATGCAAGTGTAATAGGAGGTTGTGTTTACTCAAGATCCAAGACTGGCATTGGTTTGTTGGCCAAAGTCAAGGCCTTTGTCCGTCGAGGATGTGTTTGAATCATGAAGGCTTTGTTCCATATCGGTGTCTTGTCCAAGTTGTGATTTGTTGGCCAAAGTCAAGATCACTTCTTGTCCATCGACATTGATTACGAAGCTTTCCAAGGTCAATGGGTTCCGCTTAACTGGGATCACTAAGTTTGTTGTGCCAAAGCCAAGGCTTAGTTGATTTAGAGGAAATAGGTTAGGAAATATATTGGATATATTGGCATATATAAGATATATGTTTCGGACTTGGATGTCCACCTACTGGATCTAGGAATTGGATGGGATCCAATTGATCTTAGAGATCTACCTAGTTAATTATCATACAATTTTTTGGCCAAAGTCAAGATTGTGTGTTATTTAACGGGATCCTAGCCCACTAGGAAACAAGGTTTCCCGAGTACTCAACAGAGGGTTAGAGGCTCGCCGAAAATAGTGGGAGGCAAGTATTAAATTTTCAATATTCGTTTAGTTACTTGCCATACGCGCTCATATCATTTTTCGTCAATATAAATTAATATATTAGTTGGACTAATATTTAATAGTTGTTTTAATTAAACAGTTGGACTGTATTCAAACTATTTCATTTATAGTTGATTATATAATTGGATTATAGTAATCAATATAATTGAATTTAACAATTAAATTATAGTTGATTATATAGTTGGACTATAGTAATCATTATAATAAATAGTACCTAAAATCGTTGATTAAAAAGTTGGACTATCAGAATCAAGATAATTGAAAGATTAGTGTTTAAAACATAATCATGGGTGTGAAATGTATTTAAACGACTTTAATTTTCAAATTGGGAATAAAATTCAGGATGGTCCTGGAAACTAATAAGTTACTTTATTGATAAAATAACATATTAGGCCTAAGCCCGGAGTTAAGCAAATAGTAGAGCATGATATTTGGAATATTCATGTGATGATAACTTTAATGTTTAATCCGTTATGCTTGCCAAATTGACTCCTTAATTTCTTAATCAGAACTAAGGATTAGATCCTTAAAGTATGATAATGAAATTGAAGGATCTTCATAGATTTATTTTTAGATCTTTGAAGTACTAATTTGCAATAGTAAACTCTTGGAGAGTTAATGGCTATACTCAAGGAGTCAAAGCCAAAGTTTGCAATAAGGCAAGAAGCGCAAGGCACGCACCTTACTTCGACATTCCATACGGCCAAGGCTTGGCCAAAGGCTTCTGGAGTGTGGAAAAGGGCAAAGGCAAAATCACTATAATCTTCTGGGAAGATAAATGACATATCCCAAGATGTCTGCCTAAATTGTGGCAAACGGGGATCACGGAAGTGTGACTGCCGTATGGACAAGCCAGACATGAAGGAATTGAAGAATGACCAAGGCTCTGACTTCAACTATGTTTGTCATAAATATGTTCACTAACTAGTATTAAAATTGGATTTTAGATACTGGATGTGGTACATAAATATATACTGGTGTGCAGAATCTGCTATGAGCAGAATACTGACTTCAGATGAGAATTATCTGCGAATCGGAAACAGGACGACAGTCACTGTTTTAACCGTAGATACCTAAGTTTAGGAACTACCCTTTGGGTACGTACTTAAATTAGGAAACTGTTATAATGTAACTAGTTTGACTAGAAACATTATCTATATATCAGTGTTTAATCAGTTGCGGATGTACCTTTATATTCTAGAACACTAAAGTGTTTCATTTTATAAAGATGATATTGAGAAAATCACATTAGATGTGAATAACAGTATTTATATTTTGAATATAAAAGAATCTCAAACGTATAACATGACAAACAAATAGCTCAAACTGATTCAATCAATTGAGACTTAAATGTGGCATTGTTGTCTAGGACACAATTAAACAGGACTCGTATATCCACACTTTCGAAGAGTGGATACTAAGACATATTTGATTCCATTCAAATGAAGTCTACGAATCTAGTTTATTAGGCAAAGTGCCTAAAGTGCCTTTTACTTGGTAAAAGTGCAAGTGCCACCGATCTGTTAGCCCTTGGTCATAGTGACGTAAGTGGGCCCATATCTAGCTAGGCTAGATGTGGATATGAATATTTCGTGACCTTTATGGATGTGGCATCGCGTTATGGTTATGTGTTTCGTTTGAAACACAAATCGGAAACTTCTAGAGTTTCGACACGAAGAAGACAAAATAGATCGGCTATAGTATTAAAACCATCACGGTTAGACCATGATGGAAAATACTTAAGGAATAAGTTTCTCATATACTTGAAAGAGTATAGTATTCTTTCAATGAGGACTCCTCCTGGAACACGTCAATTTGACGGTGTGTCCGAACGGAGAAACCGAATTTTGTTGGACATGATTAGGTTAATCATGAGTCGCTCTGAGCTACCATTTCCTTCAACGGATACGCATTAAACAATGCAGAACTTATTTAGAATAAGGTTCCATAAAATCTGTTAGACAGACTTCATATTATATATGAACAGGAAAGAAACTTGGTTTCTCATTCCTGAAAATTGGGTATGTTAGGCATATGTTTGGATGATACCAAACTAAAACCCAAATCGGATAAGTGCCTTATTGTAGGTTATCATAGGGAAACCAAAGTATAGTACTTATACAACTCACAAGAGAACAATGTAATTGTTGCTCACCATACGGTTTTAATAAGAGGAATACCGAGATGCAATGGTAAGTGAGAGGAAAGTAAAACTCGATGAAAATCGGAGTAATACTATTCCAGGCACCGATTCCTTAATGGAACACAAATAGTTCATCAGGGATGAAACTATACCAATAATCTTCGAATACACAAGAACCACGTAAGTCGGAGAGAGTCAGAAAATAACCTGGGGTATGGGTTTCTGATCTCACCTCATAAAGATGTCAATCTTATTGAGGAATACGAACTGACTACGTATGAGGAAGTGATACAAGGTATCGAATCCCTATTATGGCAAAGTGCCATGAAATCCGAAATGGATTCCATGTATAACAACCAAGTTTAGACATTAGTTGTTGTACCGGAAGGCATTGTGCCTATTGGTACTATATAAGTCTTCAAGGAAGACATACATGGAAGGCAACATACCAACGTACTAAGCTAGGCTTGTAGCGAAAAGGTATCGTTATCAACATTGTGTCGATTCTGACGAAACCTTTTACCGGTTGCCATGGTAAATCCATTTGGATAATGCTTGCTAATGATGCATGTTTCATTTATGAAATATGGCAGTTGAATGCCAAAACTGCTTTCCTTAACGGAAACCTTTTGGAGGATGTTTACAACATCCTAACGGTTTTTTCGAACCAAAAACTAGCAAACAAGGTTTGCGGGATATTCGATCCATTGATGGATTGAAGCAAGCATTACGTTCTTGGAATTATCGTTTTGATGTAATCATAATGGTGTATGATTTAATTCAAAACGAAAATGATTCTTGTGTATATAAGAGGGTTAATGGGAGCGCACTGAAAGTGAATGTCCTGTATAAAATGATGACATATCATTTCTTGGAAATGATATTCCCATAAATACAATCGGCGAAAGCTTGGCTTTCGAGAAAATTCTCCGTAGAATTCTTGGGAGAAACAACCTTTATTCTAGGAATAATGATCTACTGGGGATAGATTATAGGTTGTTTGCACTCTCCGAGAACTCGTACATTGAAAATGTACGCGACCTGGTGTCTCATACGCTTTGAGCATATGAAGTCACAATCGGGCCAATCCAAGTGATAGTCACTGGATTGATGTTAAAAACATCCTTGAGTATCTTAGAGGAACTAAGGATGATGTCTTATACTATGGAGATGGAGAACTTGAAGTGACTGGGTTCACTACTGCAAGTTTCCAAACCGAAAATAACGACTATAAGTCATAACAATGGTACTATAAAGTTTGAATAACGGAACAGTGATCTGGAAATATTCCAAGCAAGATACTGTTACCGAATAAACAACAAAAGCGGGTTATTACTGCAGCTGAGGCAGCAATAGAAGCCTTTTGGATCGATAATAATCCTAATCAGATTAGGAGTAGTTCTGTTAGCAGCTGAGCTAGGCTACAGCACAGACTAAAGAATTAATGGTCTCATCAACGATCCAGATATATACTTCGATTATTCATATGATCTGTTCGGATCATACATCTTGGCGATGTGATGATTGTATAAATCGCATCAGATGATAATCATGCAAATCCGCTGACGAAAGCATTTTCTCAGCAGAATTTTGAGCAAACCATACATAGTTCGAGTGTAAGACACTCGAGTGACTGGCTATAGGCCAAGTGGGAGATTGTTGGACATTTATGACCCATATCGTCACTATTTGTACATATCATGGTGTTGTTGTACAAATTAACTATGTGACAAAGGAAATTGCTCTCTTATCATTTGTAATTAGATTACCAAGATGTATAAATGATATGAGGTCCTTATGATTAGTTCCTGGATTGAGATGATATGAGACAGTATCAATCCACGAAGGTTTAATCATTAAATATCCCTAGTCAGAGTATTATCGAGATTGGACATCGATAATGCGGAATAGACTAGTATTACACTTGTGCGCGTTGTGAGGGCATAACGACATAGTTTTCATATATTTGGGTATAGGATACTCATTCAAGTGTAGTAGGAGGTTGTGTTTTACCGATGGTACGGAAAACAGCTTCGCTCTGGATAGACCCCTCGGAATTCCATTGGTAGTATGACTATGTGTCTATGGAAGTCCGAATCAGGGTAGGTGTATTTGGTCTTAACCTGAGACTTGCACCGCTAATACTTGCGACAATCAATGTACTTTGGATTTGTTCGTCCAGGGCTTTAACCGGTTCTCTGTACGCCTCTTCTGGGTATATTGAGAATCGTAGTGTATTGGGTGTGATGTCGAGATGGAAGTATCACTCCAGTCATAGTGGAGATGATGATCACGTAGGATACGGAACTTGTTCTCTTATGTACTGCAGTCAGCGGGATAAAATGACTAGGTCATGTTTATCCGATTATAGAGACTAGTTACCAGAGATCTGATATGTGCTTCGTACGGGGCAGACACATTTCCAGCCCCAGGCCTTGCACGTGACATCCGATACTGGATCGAAATACGTAATACTACGTATACTACGCCTGATATAGATCACTTATTCCTGTAAGGATATTTCTAGAGAATTGTGTAGGCATGTCGCTTTGCTAGAAGCCAACCTTGTCTTGTAAATCGGTACAAACGTAGTACTAGGTACATACGTGTTCGGATAGTCCGACGACCGGATTTTTTGCCAACATATCAGGGGATCTCATGGGTCGCTTCCTGAAGATTCACCGATGACGTATGACTCACACTTTATTAATTTGGGATTAATTAATGATGAGAGAGAAAATTAATCTGGGATTAATTATGGAGATATTTTATATGGGATAAAATATTAATTAAAGAGAGAGAATGATTAATTTGGAATTAATCGATAAATAATATATTCGATATATTATACGAAATTGGATTTCGACGTGGAATTGAAATTAGATTTTAATTCGGGCGAACGAGTTAATTTAGAATTAATTCGTTAGCGATGTGAATAGTAATTTTACTAGGCATAATTATTTAATTACGTCGCAACGAAAAATTCGTTAATTTGGAATTAGCGAACCCGAGCCCGGGAGTGTTTACGGGCGCACTCACATTGCGAATTAAAGTGCGGCCCACAAGTCATCAAACGTCAAATCACTAGTCAATCGATTGATGTGATGTCTAGTCACTTTGATTGATGTGACAAGTTGTCATTGTGATTGATGGTGGTAGTTGGATGGCTTTAATGCCATTTACCAAATTTTGAATTTGGTATATCTTTATTTTTTTTTGAAAACAAAACCAACTTAACACATTTACTCTTCTCTCTTTCCTCTCCCCACTCTCACGCCCAAGGGGCACTTCTTCTTCTCCATTTTTTCTGGTTTCACCGTGAGCCAAGGAGAAGCAATAGGAAATTTTATGGCAAAATTCTGGAGTGCTAGCATGCTTTAGGAGTCTTGCGAAGGTGATAGGGAACTGCACCCGTGAGCATGGAATCATCATCAAAGCTTGGAACTTTATGGACCACCATGGCCGATTTGGAGGACACAAAAACTGCCCACTACCGTGAGTCTTGGAGGAGAAAAGTTTGAAGTTTTGTTGTTCCTCGCATCGCTCAACCGATCATTGTGAGTATTCCGCACCTCCTTGATGTATTCACAAGTGTTGTGAGAGTGTTTAAAATTCCTAAAGCCAAACACCAATTGAGACATCTTGATTCTCTAAATCATTTAGAGTTTAATCTTTGTGAGTGAAGCCCACACTTCAGTTTGTTGGTTTCGAGTTATAGTTCGGAAGATCGAGTGGTTGATCCAAGCATTGGACACCAAAGGATTGATCTCGGCTACTACAACAAAGGGAGAAGGCAAAGAATATTTAAAGATCCATACCAGAGCCGGTGCCACCATAAGTAACTTTCGCCGCGCTATGGAAAGTCGTTTCCTTCAATTGGCATCGAGAGCTTAAAGTTGAAAAGTTTTCTTAACCCTTCTCATTTTAGTTTTATTATTTTTTATGAGATATAGATTATTAAAATGCATGTTGTGATGAGTATGCACAATTAGATTCATGAGATGAATGGTTTTAATGTTCATATGATGAATGTTTACTTTTGATTCATGGGATGAATGTATTGTGTTGATCGTTATTTTTTTCCGGCTCTTATTTTTAGCATTGGAAATGTAAGACCATAGGTCATATTCTTTCAAGTGTTGTATTTTAGACGTAAGGTCATATTCTTTCAAGTGTTGTAAGTTCATTTCCTTTGTAATAAGTTCATTATGTAACCCTATTTGTAACTTGGCGGAGTCGATGCCGCGAAGGACTTTTGTCGAAGAAATTCCGCAAAGAACTCAACAACACTGCATGGAACAATATTTGAAGACCAAGGGATGCATTGGATTTATTGTTCTAATTAGATTAGTGTAAAAAATAAGTGTTATGTCACACACAATTGTATGTGTTTGATTTTGCAAATTCCAGCCCCTGGAAACTGGGTTGCGTCACGATGTAACTCCTTTGCGCGTCGCGATGCAACCGACAAACATAACTGAGGCTACTGGCTCGTTTACGTCGTGACCCATGTTACCTTGCGTCGCAATGCGCCATTGAACTGAAGCAATTCTAGTTTGTAGAATTTTGGGCGTCGCAACGCCCACCAGTGTGAGTCGCGACGCCCATACCTGGGAAATATGTATGTTTTAAATTGTTTATTAACATGTCATATAGCCTAGGGTACCTACTCTTGCATTTTCACATGCCATAACATGTAGATATGCTTGATATTCTAGTCATAAAATATGATTTTATGTAATTTAAATGTTAAATAAGAATATAAGATGCATGAAAATGGATTAATAAGATTAATTGGTTTAAAGGTATAAAAATTACGAATTCAAGTTTTAGAAACAAATGGACCTTATGAGTACATTATTTTCCTTGGTATATGGATGGAAACCCAGACATAAATTCCATAGCCGATTCCGAATGGACGGTAATATGGTCTGCACCCGGGATACAATACCACATACCTTTGGAATAAATAATGTGCTTTATCAATTAAATGGTTTAATGACATTTGGTCCGTTCGTTGAATTCTAAGTTTTAAAACCTATTAGTGGAATAATAATTTAAGAGTTAAATTGATTAGATCATTATAACAACTTGATTAAATTAGTTTAATTAAGTTAATTGGTTAGTAGAGACTAATCGGGCTTAGTGAATAAAATTTTAAAGAGTTAAAATTGGTTAGATCACTAAATTATCAGCTAGTATTAAAAAGGTTGTGACTTTAGCCTTGCATAATCTAAAATTCATAAGATACTAGTGAGATAGAAACCTTACACTTCAAAATAGTGAGTGAGAGAGGGGTATACCATTATATATCCCGCGATCTCCATTTTTTTTTTATCCAGAAACATGAGATTCAATAGGCACCTCGAGACGGGTTTGCTTTCGTCCCCCAACGGATGGTGTCCTTTTTGGGTCAATATCAAGTTTGGATTCCGAAAGGATAGAGACTCTAGATGTATCTGGTGATTTGACCTACCCTACAGTGGTAATTCACTAGTTTAGTCCAAGTGTTCCGAAATGATGGGTCACACTCACAAAGGAATGATTAAGTTGTTAATCAAAGCTTCATTGATCAAAATAACGGTAGTTGATTAATATAGGAATAAGAGTTATTTCAGATATATTAATCAATTAAGAATGTCTCAGTCTATCATGCGAATACTCGACCTACCCTACGGCGGCACTTATTTGTGGGATGATAGATAACCGTGGTATAGTAATTCTTCTAGGTTTCTAATTCATTATACATTGATCATGCATCATGTTTAATTTTATGCCTAAATATTTGACAATTTTAATATGCGATGAATGAATGTTGAATGCAAGTTTTTTATTTTTCAGCCATGGCATTTGCAATTATCTCTATTCTCAAACAACAAGAAAAATTAATTAGGGACAACTATGTTAAATGGAAAAGTGACAAGAATGCTATGTTGGTCTGCAAAGACCTTAAATTTGTCCTAATAGAGGAATGTCCTCTTGAGCCAGCACCAAATGCTGGCAGAGCTGCACGTAATACCTATAATAATTGGATTAAAGCTGATGAGAAAGCCCATAGCTATTTGATAGCATCCATGTCTGAGGTTCTTGCTGCACAACATGAGCATATGGCGACAGCATCAATGATTATGCAGTCATTACAGAACATGTTTGGGCAACCTTCAGACCGGCAACAACATGATGCAATAGTCTATGTATTGACCGCTAGAATTAAAGAAGGCACATCAGTCTAAGACCATGTGTTAAGGATGATGTCTCATCTTAATATGGCTAAAACCCATGGTGCACATATAAATGTGCAAAGCCAGGTGACAATGATCATGGAAACCCTTCCAAAGAGTTTCCTGCAGTTTAAAAGCAACTGTTATATGAATAAGTTGACTTTTACGTTGACTGAATAGCTAAATGAGCTCACCAATTACGAGTCCGTTATGAATGATCCTCGTAAGTCCAATGCCAAGACAAATATTACCGAATCTTCTAAATCTGCAAAGAAGAAGAAGAAAGGTACTTGGAAGGCAAAGGTAAAACCAATGAAAAAGAATAACTATAAAGGCTCTAACGGAACCAATGCCAAAGGAAAATGTTTCCATTGTGAACAACAAGGGCATTGGAAAATGAATTGTCCAAAATACCTTGCTGAGCTTAAAGAGAAGAAGAATACAGGTAAATACGATTTACTTGTCATTGAGTCTCTTTTGGTGGAGGATGATAAATCCATATGGATTGTTGATTCTGGTGCCACTAACCATGTTTGTTGTTCTTTATAGCTACTTGACTCATGGAGGGACCTGGCTGAAGGTAGCTTCACCATAAGAGTTGGGAGAGGGGATGCTGTTTCAGCAAAAGTAGTGGGAGTTTCAAATTTAAATATTAATAAAAGTTATTTATGTTTGAATGGTGTGCTATATATTCCTGGTCTTCACAGGAATTTGATTTCTGTAACAAAACTTATGGAATGTGGTTTTTCCATTTCATTTAATAATAAGTAAGTTATTATTAGTAGAAATGGATTAAATATATGCATGGTAAACTCCAAAAATAATCTATATGTATTAAGGCCGTTAATGCATGAATCACTGCTTAATACTAAAATATTTAAGATTGAAAGATCTAAAACTAAACGACAAAAGATTTCTCATGATGATACCTATTTATGGCACCTCAGACTTGGTCACATTAACATTGATCGGATAGATAGACTAATTAAGAACGGAGTTTTAAATCAGTTAAAACTCGGTACTTTACCTGTCTGTGAATCCTGTCTAGAAGGCAAAATGACCAAGAGACATTTTATTGGAAAATAGATAAGAGCCAAAGAAACACTTGAGCTAATACATTCGGAAATTTACGGACCGATGAATGTAAAAGCCCGAGGTGGTTTTGAGTACTTTGTCACTTTCATTATGGGTATGTTTACCTAATGCAGCACAAGTCAGATACATTTGAAAAGTTCAAAGATTATCGTGCTGAGGTTGAGAACCAGTTAGGTAAAAGCATCAAAATTCTACGATCAGATCGTGGAGGAGAATACCTTGATAGAGATTTCGAGGAATTCTTAGTTGAGCATGGAATTTTTTCACAGCTCACAACACCTGGAACACCACAACAAAATGGTGTTGTAGAAAGGAGAAATCGTACCCTACTTGACATGATGAGATCAATGTTTAGTTATAGCATTCTACCTAGTTCATTTTGGGGGTATGCATTGCAAACTGCAATGTATATCCTGAATGTAGTTCCTTCTAAGTCTATTTCTAAGACTCACTTAGAGTTGTGGAATGGTTGTAAAGCTAGTTTACGGTATTTTCCCATATGGGGTGTCCAACACATATGCTAAAGAAACAAGACTACTAAGTTGGAACTGTAGGGAAGCGGCCGCGAGTGCGCATCGGAAAATGGAAATTATTATGCCGCTTTCCCTTTGCCCAAGACCTATTTGTTTTGATTATTATACAAGCCTAGGCATGTTACTATATATTCTAAGCATAAAACTCATAAAACATGCAAAGAACATAAACCTAAACATGCTAACTTATCATAAGAACTCTAATTAAAATAAAGAAAGAAAAAAGACTTACTTGAACCGAAGACTCATCCAGTCCTCCCTCCAATCTACAATCTTTTCTCGAACTCAGCAAGCTCTTCCATGTTCCAAAGAGCCACCAAAGTGTGTGGCCTCCAAAGATGCACACACTAAAGCCAAAACTCAACGGCAAGACTACGCCTTGAGTGCACGAGTATTTTGCCCTGGTGCTAGCCTAGGCAAATACCTCAAAACTTTTAACTCGAGGTTCCTCTAGTCAATTAGACTTAAGGATCCTCAAAATCAGTGGCTTACTCTTAAAATTTAGAGTTGCTCACTTATATAAACCCAAGATATGAAAGGTTTGGTGCAAAGATTTGTGAAGAATTCTTTGGGTTTATATAGTGCCCCAAAGACAACAAAATTAATTAAGAATCTGATGTGGGATAAAAGCCAATTTAATATTAGCCATTGGTTCTTAATTTAGTGGTTTAATGAGATTATAAAACCATAATAAGAGTTTGGGCCGAATTGGAATTCAAAACAAATAACAAAAATAAATAAAAAAATTTTACTACTCACGCGGTACTATTCACATGTTACTATTTACGTGAATAGTAAAAAAACTTTTAATCTATTTATTCCAATTCCCAAAGTGCCCCTATCGTCATTCACAAATCCCTAAGCCACTATGGAACCTCATAAATGATTTGTTCAATAATTAAACACATTGAACCATTTATGAACAATTTTTACAACAATCATATATTTTGTTAAATATGTACTGTGCATTATTAACCATTGATTTCGACTTTGTTGTGTGTGACCTTTTGGGTTACCCTCAAGTTGGACATGAAATGAATCATGATAATTTAATCGAACATAAATTATCCTCCGATCAGATGATCGTTCGATTTCAATTACCAAGGTTGACATCTAGCAACATGGCAAGGCCCCCAAATGAGAAGGAAAGATATATATACCCATTCTGTATGCGATTTACATATGATACGGTCCCTCGCCTCACTATATCCCCACCTATTGACCTAGGGTACGGAAAGTGTCTACCCATATGGTCAAAGGTATGTTGTTGATATTGTCATGAATCGTGCTAACCCAAGAATCTCACATGATTCTTCCGCTGTGGCCACAATCTCAAGCACTGATCACACATATCAACCCGCAAACTGGAATACTACTCTTATAAGAAAATATTATCCGAGAGAATGGCGATTCTCTGTTGTATCTTTACAAACTTCATGTGTTTCAACAAATGACCCAATCATACCCTTATGACCGGATCTTTTGAACCGGGGAAGGAGAATGTCAAAGTTATTTGATCCACACATAAGATTGAACTATAAAGGTTCATTAGTCACATTTGGGCTTTATGGTTAAGGTTTTGGGCCCAATTGGATCCAATCCATTTGGCCTAAACCAAACTTGATAAAATCAAGCCCAATAGGCCCAATTGCAATATTAAAGTCCAATTTCCAAAATTAGGCCCAATTAATTAAATATGACAAAATCCAATTTCATATTCAATTAAACTAAAGTGTATTACATGATTAATCAACTAAATCAATATTTCTAAAAACACCATATTAGTCTAATTAATCATGCTTAATTCATTATTACATGTCCAACATGCAAATTGAAAAATCAAACCCATTTACATGCTACTAAGCTCTCGGCCAAATAGGGATTTTGTGTCCGATTCGATTTCAATCCAATCGAACCTACAATCGACATTAAATCACCATCCAATTTGATTACATACACATCCAATGTCATAAAATCAAAAAATACCAAGACAATAAAGGGCATACACATTCGGCCAACACAAGCAATTTGGGGATTTATGTTCAATTCAAAATTCAATCTCATTGACTTCAAATTAACATCATCCAACATCATTACAACCCATCCAATGAATCAAAATGAAAAATTCCAAATTTCCAAACATGCTTCAACTTTCGGCCAAGGTTAGATTTTGGGGTTTTTTGTCCAATTCAAAGTACTATCCAATTGACCTTAAATTAACATCAAACACTATGATTCCAATTCATCAAATTAATCAAAATCAAAAATTTCCAAGAACCCAAATCATCACACATTCGGCCAACACTTCCAATTTGGGCAAAATTGATCCAATCACATTTTGTTGAAATTGATCAAATCAATCTTCAATTAAAGATCATTTAAACATGCTCAATTAATCAATTTAACCAAATCATGCTCAAAATCAAAATACCCAATATTAGTCTCATATTCGGCCAAGATGAAAAATTTGGGGAAAATAATTCCAAATCATTTTTCAACAAATTGGTCCAACCAAAATGAAATTAAACATGTTATAAGCATACTTAAACAACCAATTTACTCAAATCATGCTCAACAAACATTTACCCAAATTTTAAGCCCTAAAATTTCATGCTTGAACCTATAGCTCTGATACCATTGTTGGTAAAAATCTAGGTCCCAAGATCAAACAAGACATGAAAATCGTGCATGAATACACCAAAAAAGATAGCGGAATACTTACATTGGTTGGTTGAGTCGATTTGAAGACCATTGAAGCCAAAATGCTCACTGTTTTGGCGCATGAACTGCAGCAGTCCACTCCCCACTGCCTTCTGTTTTTGAGCTGCGAAATGGAGCTCCTTTCATCGTCGGACGGATCTCGGCTCATGGTCGAACCTCCCTACCACCTTCGCAAGACTTGTAAGTGTGCTAGCACTTGATTTCTCACAATGAAAAACCACTCTTGGCTTCCCTTTGTTCACGCCCAAACTGGTTCAAAACCAGTGAAGAACAGCCACTGTTTTGGCGTGTGAGAGATGAGAGAGTTAGAGAGAAAAATGTGTTAACTTTCCCTTAATTTCTTTGTTTCAAAAACGTGAGAAGAAAGAGAGAAGCAATGATGTGTTTTGTTAACCAAAAATGAATTTTTAGATAAAAGCTCTTCAAAATCCGTGAAAAGCATTTCCCTCCAAAAATTCATCATCATCACACATTGAGAATAGAGACAATGTATCATCCCATAAAGGTGACTAGATACATCCATCATCTATTCGTGTCAAGTGATGAGATATCGCGATGTGATTTGCGGATACCATTCGTTTCAAAATACGAATGTGTCCGCAAACACTTTCGGGCTCGGTTTCGCTAATTCCGAATTAACGCATTTCCGTCGCGACGAGAATTAAATGATTACGCCTAGCGAATTCATTATTCACGTCGCTAACGAATTAATTCTAAATTAATTCGTTCGCCCGAATTAAAATCTAATTTTAATTCCGCGTCGAAATCTAATTTCGTTTAATATATCGAATATATTAATTTACCGATTAATTCCAAATTAATCGTTATCTCTCTTTAGACGATATTTTATCCTAGATAAAATATCTCCGTAATTAATCCCAGATTAATTTTCTCTCTCTTCTATATAATCCCAGATTATACAAGAGTGCAAGTTGTGCGTCATCGGTGGATTATCGGGAAGCGACCCATGAGATCTCCGGATACGTTGGCAGTAAATACGGTCGTCGGAGTATCCGAATCACGTACGTACCAAGTACTACGTTCTACCGATTTACGAGACAAGGTCGACTCCTAGCAAAGCACCAAGTCTTCCCAATTCTCCGGACATATCCATTTAAGAATATCAAAGATCTGTATCAAGCGTAGTATACTAATGTATTGTGCATATCGGCCCAGTATCGGATAGTCACGTGCTAGGGCTGGGGCTGGATAAGTGTATGCCCCGTCCGAAGTACATGTCGGATATCTGGTAACTAGTCTCTATAATCGGATATTCATGACCTAGTCATAATATCACGATTGGATGAGCATCACTTAAGAGCACTAATACCGTATCCTGCGTGACATCATCTCCACTATGACTGGAGTGATACTTCCGTCTTGACATCACACCCAATACACTACGACTCTCTGATAAACCCAGAAGTGGTGTACGCAGAACCGGTTAAAGTCTGTACCACCAAGACCAAAGTTTATCGATTATCGTAAGTATTAGCGATGTAAGTCTCAGGTTAAGACTATACACACCTACCTTGATTTTGGCCTCCCATAGACACATAGTCACAATACCAATGGGATTCCGAGGGGTCTATCCAGAGCGAAGCTATTTCCCGTACCATCGGTGAAACACGACCTCCTATCGCACTTGCATAAGTATCCAACACTTATATATATGAGAACTATGCCGTTGTGCCCTCACAACGCACACAAGTGCAATACTAGCCTATTCCGCATTATCGATGTCCAGTCTCGATAATACTCCGGCCAGGGATATTTAATGATTAATCCTTCGTGGACTGATACTGTCTCATATCATCTCAATCCAGGAACTAATCATATGGACCTCTCTTCATTTATATATATATTTATAGTGATTTAATCACAAATGATGAGAGTGCAATTTCCTTGTCACATAGTTAATTTGTACAACAACACCGTGATCTGTACAAATAGTGACGCTATGGGTCATATTATCCAACATATAGCCCATCCACAAGTTGGGTATAGGGCATATCCCTAACAATCTCCCGCTTGCACTATAGCAACTAGTATGAATCTGGACACCATACTCTCGGGTGTGCCTATCATGCTTTTGTTGAGTCAACCCTTTAGTTAGAGAATCTGCAAGATTATCTTCTGTGGGTATTTTCTCTATAATAACTTCTTTTCTCTCAAAAATCTCCCCGATGAGATGAAATCGGCTGAGTACATGCTTGGATTTCTAGTGGGACCTTGGTTCCTTTGATTGAGCAATGGCGCCCATGTTGTCACAGTACATCGTGACGCCATTCTTTATCACTGGAAGCACTTCCATCTCTGTGATGAACTTCTTTATCCAGACTGCTTCTTTAGCTGCCTCAGATGCTGCAATATACTCGGCTTCAGTGGTGGAGTCCGCTATAGTTGACTGCTTTGAGGTTTTCCAACTGACAGCACCGCCATTCAAAGTAAACAGATATCCTATTTGTGATCTGCTGTCATCCATGTCGGTTTGAAAGCTCGCATCACAGTAACCAATGACTTTCATCTCATAACAATCTCAATATGTCAAAAACACATCCTTAGTTCTTCTCAGATACTTGAGGATTGTTTTGACAGCTGCCCAGTGTTGCTCACCAGGATTTTCCTGATACCTGCTCATTATCCTAAGAGCATAAGAGACATCAGGTCTTGTACATAGCATGGCGTACATGATCGATCCTATTGCTGAAGCATAAGGGATCCTACTCATACGCTCTCTATCTGAAGGAGTATGTGGACATTGCTCCTTAGATAATTTGATTCCATGACAAGTAGGTAAATTACCTCTTTTGGAATCTTCCATTTTGAATCTTTTCAAAACTTTATCTATGTACGTAGATTGAGAAAGTCCTAACAACCTCTTAGATCTATTACGGTAGATCTTAATGCCGAGGATGTAGGCTGCTTCTCCCAAATCTTTCATGGAGAAATTCTGAGATAACCATTGTTTGGTGACTTGCATCATGGGAATATCATTCCCAATGATTAATATGTTATCGAATGGACTTTATCATTGCAACAGCCGAGAAGGTTTCCTCATAGTCAATTCCTTGGATTTGTCTATAACCTTCGCCACCAATCTAGCCTGATAGGTTTTGATGTTGCCTTCTGCATCAGTTTTACGCTTGTAAATCCACTTGCAGCCTATGGGTTTGATCCCTTCAGGTGCATCTACCAAGTCCCAGACTTGATTCTGATACATAGAGTCTATTTCGGATTTCATGGCCTTAAGCTACTTGACTGAATCAATGTCAGGCATTGCTTCGTCATAACTGGTAGGATTGTCATTATCAATGACCTGATCATGTTCCTCATCAATATGGAAACCATATCTTTCAGGCTCATGTCTTTCCCTACCAGACCTTTTAAGTTCATAACCTTGTGGTTGTTCCGCCGCTGCCCTTTTGAGGGGCCTGGGGTTTAGTTCTATGTTATTTTGTTCTTCTCGTACCTCATCGAGGTCAAGTCTACTCCCACTATATTTCTTGAGAATGAATTCATTCTCTAGAAATTTAGCATTTCATGAGACAAATGTTCTTTGTTGATTAGGGAAGTAAAACACGTATGCTCTTGAGTTCAAGGCATATCCTACAAACTTACATTTAACTGCCCTATCATCCAATTTGTTAGTTTGTATGAGCTTAACTGTAGGCATTGCATTTTTGCATATAAGTCCCAACGATGAGCCTCGTACGGAGGCACTACCTCTTAAGTCGTGGAAGTCGCGAGAAACGGACGTCGGAAGGAAAAAATCAAGAATTGACATCTCGTTGGATTTACTTCGCTTATTTCGCTTCGGGTTTGCTCGTAGAATCTCCGTTTCAAAATTTTCCTCGACCCAAAACCCCATTCACCTCACGTCCCTTAGCCGTTTCACTCACACACACATCACTCAAACCATCCAACCCTTAAACCAATAACCAAAACCAAACACCCACCTTACTTACACTCACTGCCACCCCACGCTAACAAAAATAAACACAAAGCAACAAATAACAACTCACCCCTCTCTTCATGCCTCCCACGTGAACAAACAACAAAATTCAACAAAGCTACAAAGCCCCTCATCCACGCCATTGACAAAACCTAGCCTTCCTCTCTCCTTCACTTTCAACAAAAATCAAAGCAAGTCCCCCACCCCCACGTGAACAACATCACAAATTCAACAAAGCTCCCCCTTCACGCCGAAAGCACCTCAAAATTTCCTCCTCCGTCCACGCCCATTCAACCCTCACAATTAGCCCCAAATCACTCCATTCTGCCTCCCAAAGTCACGCCTAAATTACCCTATATAGCAGCCCCATTGTTCACGCCTGAAGGACCTGGATGACACAACCCTCTAACACGCAAATAGCCTTCTAGACCAGCCCTCATTCTGCCCTTGCACTCACGCCAATACAGCCCCTTTGAAGCAGCCTTTGTCACGCCCAAACTGCCTTAAATCAGCCCCTCCATTCACATCAACACCCCCCCCAAATCTCTCTCAAATCACCCATAAAACACCCCAGAACCAGAACCAATTTCACGCTACTGCAGCCCCAAAATTGGCCAGACTTCACGCCGAAATTTCCACTGAAATATTGTCCTTGGACTGCCTTTTGTATCACCAAAACTTACCCTCCACTGCATCTCATCCATCACCGAATTCTGCCTCCCAAACAGCCCAGCAAATCATGTGAAAAACTGCCTCTAAATACCGAAAAAAAATAGCCACCAAAGTAACCCCCAAAGTGCCAAAAACTGCACCCCTTCACTCCATTTTGTCCCATATTGGTTAGGAAACTACCTACCTTAATTGCCTTCACAATTCACGCACAAACACTTCACAATTCACACACCCCTCAGTCCCACAACGATTAAGAAACCCCCTCAACCCTTATTCATGCGCAAAGCTTCACGCCTACACCTTCACACCCTTGTCTTTGTTCACGCACAGCCACTGCTTCAATTCACGCCTACACCTTCACGCCTATGCCTTTGTTCACACAGAGGTTCCCTGCCACAAATTCGTCAACTGCCTCTCAACAACAGCCCAAGCCACATACCAAGCCATCACTCCACTCACTGCCTTAATTCTATAACACACTGACCAGTGAAATACGCCACAGAGCCCTCATTCTGCCCCTTGCAGTTCACGCCAAACCCCTCACTGTACTGCTAGTAAATACCGCATAAATACCCTCCTAAAACTGTCCAGAAAAAACCCCGAAACTGCACAACAAACTGGCCAGTCCTTAGCTTTAAAAAAGCACAAACCAGCAGCCCAATACCCCTCCAAACACGCCAAAACAGTCCCCAATTCACTGCAAACCAGTAAGCCAAATACCGTGACCTGAAACACTGCGAAACGAAGTGAAAACAGCGAGCAAAACAGCGAAAAAGTGAAGGAAAATGTCGAACCAGTGAACCAAATGTGTTACGGAGTGTTAGCCCTTCCGACAGCCGTGAAACGCACTTCCAAAAGACGACACAAAAGGTTAGACCTGAGGGCACATGTTATTTATTCTATCTCGCATGAATTAGTAACTTAGAAGGCATGTAATTTATTTTCTTCGCATGAATTAGTGACTTAGAAAGCATGATATTCATTTTACTTCGCATGAATTAATTCTTTAGAAAGCATGTAATTTATTTTACCTTGTATGAATTAATAGTTTAGTTTAGAAAATTATTCATCTTTGAAATATGATTTGGCCTAGTACGTTATTCCTTCAAGCATGACTTAGTTATTTACCTTTCGCAATAGGAATTTAAGTTATGTTATGTTTAGATCGTTACTTATTTAACATGATTGATGTGTAATATCGCATGAGAATTTACTTTTAAATAATACAAACTTACATTTAGGCTGTATATGAACTTAGATGTAGATTACTTTTTCAAATGTATGTTGTGTAGACTTGATTAAAATTGCACAAATCCGTTCATTACAAGTGACATAAGTAAGGGACCATTCCGAACCCAACGGTTTGAGGTCTTCCCTTACGAGGGGTGAGTGTGGCCTTAAATCATTTTCTCGGTTCACACCGGGTAGCGACTCCATTATTCTCCGGTTTAGTCCCCCGCGGGCTATTCTGTACTCCCAACTAGGCCGCGAGCCTAGAACAACATGCGTCGCCCAGTTTCTGTGTCCTACAGTCTGGCGACTCCACTGGGGATAGATAATCGGCCCCGAAATGATGTCTTGTAATGTTTGTGATTGGTGTTTTAATTAACCATGACTACTGTGGGTTTAGGGAGTTTAATCAAAGGCATTATTAAGGCTAGGTGGTGGTTTGGTGTCTTCCTTCACTCACTACCTTTCTATAAGGAAAAGCTGTGAATGCACCTAGATAATCATTCACCCGTTGCTCATTGTGATAGACTAATTTGGAGGACTTGGTGTTTATTCCTGTCACCAAGGCGATAAGAGCCTAAGAGGCTTGGGTATTTAAGAGAGTTCGCTCCACCCTCCCTCTTGGGAATCTACAATAAGAAATTCATTTGACAGTTAGTCACATACCATAACTTGTTGGCACGTACAGTAAGGTATAAAAAAGGTGTGTTCACTTGGTCGTTTGAACCCTTGAGTGGGGAGTCATAGTCGTGAACAATCCTTCGTCAGCGAGAGATTTTGTTTACACTCCTGAAACCTGCACGTGAACCTTAGTTGTATGACCCTTAGAAGTTATTTCTTTATGTTTGTGCTTAGGACCATCATCAATTGGATTCAGTTGGACCTCTTGTCAAGAGCTATGAACTTGTTGGGCCATTTAAACTAGGACAAGTTCGTGCCCTTTGACAATTGGGCCAAAAGCTTCTGAAATGCCAATGGGCCAATTTGTGTTTAGGCCTCTAATTATTTGAAGTTGTTTAGCCATGTTATAGCAAAAGTATAAACTTTTTGGGCCTTTTCAACTGGGACAAGTTTGCACCTTGCAATAACGTGATTGAATGCTTTAAAATGATAATGGGCCGACTTATATATTCCATACATTGCACGCATCTCATGCATCTCATGCATACACGCATTATGTTAACACCTGTGTCTTAAAAGAGCCATCATAGATACCCATTGGGTTAGGGAAGAGGGAAGACTCGTCAAAAGGCCGCTAGCAAACATGAGTGAATCAGAACACGGGGAATTCCCGAAAGAAGCATGCAGAAAAGATAGGATAGCCATTCAGAAGTGGGTTCTCAATATGTGATTTCGAAGGGAGAACTATACAAAAGACAAGCGGATGACATTCAGCTGAAGTGTTTAAAGGCAATGGAAACAGTACTGCCGGTGGAAGTTGAGATACAGTCCATGAGGGTATTAGCAGAAGCAGAGTTACATGAACAAGAATGGGCCTTGCAGAGATTTGAACAGATGGTATTACTCGATAAGAAGAGAATGAAGTCCTTACATCATATGCAGTTATACCAGAAGAGATTGGCCCGGGCATTCAACAAAAGGTGCGTCCTACTAAGATCTGAGAGGGGAATCTGGTATTTAAGCAGTCAAAGCCGTTAACGATGGACCCAAAAGGAATGTTCAGACGAAACTGGGAAGGACCCTACATAGTCAAGAAGGTAATGGGAAACGGAGCAGTGAGACTGTCAAACTTGGAAGGGAACGAGCTCACCGAGCTGATCAATGTAGATAGATTGAAGCAGTAATTTCCCTGAAGAAAAAAAGAATGGTCATCAAAGGAATTGGCAGAAGACCTAACCTAACGGGATATGAAATTCATGCATGCATGCATGCATACACGTGACATACTTGCATTCTTTTTGTGTTTTGTATGTTCTATGTTTGCAGGTTCCGATAAAAAAGATCCGAACTCCAAAGGGGCGACTGGAGATACGTGTAGGCACACGGCGCCAAGGAGTACGATGCGGATCTTACCCACTAGACACAGGGAGTACCCCTACACTTTCATATGTACGCATCACTTGCACACATCTTTATTCTGTTGTTTTGTATTCACAGGTTTCGAAGAAGAAAAAAAAGAGAAAGCGGCAAAGGCAAGCCAACCAGAAGCAGCAACAGTGTTATCAGTTCCAGGAATGAATCAATGTCAATTTCGGGGATGAGTCCTAGGGTCGAGGCCAATGACGATATTGGAAGAAGAAAAAAGAGAAAGCGGTAGAGGCAAGCCAACCAGAAGCAGCAACAGTGTTATCAGTTCCAGGAATGAATCAGTGTCAATTTCGGGGATGAGTCCCAAGGTCGAGGCCCACGACGATATCAGTTTCGGGATGAGTCCCTGGGTTGAGACCCGTATCAACATCAGTTTTGAGAAAGAATCCCAGGGGGCGAAGCCTATATTATCAGTAGTGGAGAGGAAGAATTCTGTGGAGAGAGAGAAGTCTTTGATGGTTAGGCATATGTCCGGTGATGACATTGTTTGTTGTAGGGAGAAACCTTAGAAACGATAAGTGCGAGACATGCACTCGTCCGATATTCTGAATGGATTGATCTCAGCTAGACTCACGAGCACTTAATTACGGGGATCTCAGCAGTAGAAGCCTGAGTGGTTGGCAAGGTGACTAGTTGAAGAGATGGTGAATCGGTGAATGACCATTTGCCTGGATGTCCATCCTGGTTTACTTATGCTACGATATATGATATGGTCAGAAACAAAGAAAAAAAAGGGTCTCTCCAATGAAAAGAAAAGAAAAAAATAAAAAAATAGACCACCTATAACCGATAAGCGTGAAGCTACCCATGGGCGAGTATTAGGACCACCATGAGGAGAAATGCTACCTTAAAGGATAGGTGTGTCAAAGAAAGAAAAAGAAAGAAGAGAGAAAAAGAATGAAAAGAAAAAGAAAAGAATGAAAAGAGACAAAAAAAGACCATATCATGTTAAGTATGTCGAAGTAATCACAGAATGTGATTAAGACATTCAGGTTGGTTAGACCCACTAATCTGATTCTCCGATACGAAAGCATCGAGTTGACATACTTAAGGAATAAGCTGTGAAAGAGCCTTGGCACACACACACTAGGAGTCTAGTTCAGATCACCTATTCAGACGACCGAAATTGAGTGCATCAAGTACTTTGAAGGTTCTCAGGTTTCGACGCGAAGCATTCGTTGAAGACGAAAATATGCCTAACTATCAGGATTGTCTCATGAGAAGCAGTATAGTATGTTGAAATAAACCATCACATCACTAATATCAGTTTTGGGGATGAATCCCAAGGTCGAGACCCATATCAGTATTAGTTTCAGAAAGAATCCCAGGTGGCGAAGCCCACACTAGTATCAGTTTTGGGGATGAGTCCCGGGGGCGAGGCCCACATCAACATCAATATCAGCTTTGGAATGAATCCGAGAATGAATCTCAGCTTTGGAATGAATCCGAGAAGGAATCTCAGCTTTGGAATGAATCCGAGAAGGAATCTCAGCTTTGGAATGAATCCGAGAAGGAATCTCAGCTGTAGAATGAATCCGAGAAAGAATCTCAGTTTTGGAATGAATCCGAGAAAGAATCTCAGTTTTGGAATGAATCCGAGAAGGAATCTCAGTTCTGGAATGAATCCGAGAAGGAATCTCAGTTTTGGAATGAATCCAAGAATGAATCTCAGTTTGGAATGAATCCGAGAATGAATCACAGTTTGGAATGAATCTGAGAAAGAATCTCAATTTTGGAATGAATTCGGGAGTGAATCCCAGGGTCGAGACCCGCATTGTCAGAATTTCGAATGAATCCTAAGGTCGAGGCCCACATATTCCGAGTTTGGAATGAATCCATGAATGAATCCTAGGGCCGAGGCCCATGTTATCAAATTAGTTCGAGAATGGACCACATCTCATACAGCTTCAGTTTTGCCAGGTACGGCACTCCGGGTATGGAGATATTTCAGTGACACCTTGGGTATGGGGTTTAGCTCGCTAGGTACGACATTCAGACTATTACGACACTCTAGGTACGGAGATGCAACCAGGACGCCCTAGGTACGGGGTTTAGCACGCCAGAAACGGTGCAATCAAATCGACACAACTCAATACATGGCAAGTCAAGTGGCAGCTGGCGAGCCAGGTAAGTAAAAATGCATTGCATAGACTTTGATAGGATTGTCATTGTCACACACTGCACAAGTCCCATCAAAGTGGGGGCGACTGTAGGCATTGCATTTTTGCATATAAGTTCCAATGAAGAGCCTCGTACGGAGGCACTACCTCTTAAGTCGTGGAAGTCGCGAGAAATGGACGTCGGAAGGAAAAAAAATCAGGAATTGACATCTCGTTGGATTTACTTCACTTATTTAGCTTCGGTTTTGCTCGTCGAATCTCCGTTTCAAAATTTTCCTCGACCCAAAACCCCATTCACCTCATGTCCTTTAGCCGTTTCACTCACTCACACATCACTCAAACCATCCAACCCTTAAACCAATAACCAAAACCAAACACCCACCTTACTTACACTCACTGCCACCCCACGCTAACAACAATAAACACAAAGCAACAAATAACAACTCACCCCTCTCTTCATGCCTCCCACGTGAACAAACAACAAAATTCAACAAAGCTACAAAGCCCATCATCCACGCCATTGACAAAACCTAGCCTTCTTCTCTCCTTCACTTTCAACAAAAATCAAAGCAACTCCCCCACCCCCACGTGAACAACATCACAAATTCAACAAAGCTCCCCCTTCACGCCGAAAGCACCTCAAAATTTCCTCCTCCGTCCACGCCCATTCAACCCTCACAATTAGCCCCAAATCACTCCATTCTGCCTCCCAAAGTCACGCCTAAATTTCCCTATATAGAAGCCCCATTGTTCACGCCTGAAGGACCTGGATGGCACAACCCTCTAACACGCAAATAGCCTTCCAGACCAGCCCTCATTCTACCATTGCACTCACGCCAATACAGCCCCTTTGAAGCAGCCTTTGTCACGCCCAAACTGCCTTGAATCAGCCCCTCCATTCACATCAACACCCCCCAAATATCTCTCAACTCACCCATAAACACCCCAGAACCAGCCCCAATTTCACGCTACTGCAGCCCCAAAATTGGCCAGACATCACGCCCAAATTGCCACTGAAATATTGCCCTTGGACTGCCTTTTATAGCACCGAAACTTACCCTCCACTGCAGCTCATCCATCACCGAATTCTGCCTCCCAAACAGACTAGTAAATCATGTGAAAAACTGCCTCTAACTACCGAGAAAATAGCCACCAAAGTAACCCCCCAAGTGCCAAAAACTGCACCTCCTTCACTCCCTTTTGTCCCATATTGGTTAGGAAGCTACCTACCTTAATTTCCTTCAGCACAAACACTTCACAATTCACACACCCCTCAGTCCCACATCGATTAGGAAACCCCCTCAACCCTTATTCACGGGCAAAGCTTCACGCCTACACCTTCACGCCCTTGTCTTTGTTCACGCACAACTACTGCTTCAATTCACGCCTACACCTTCACGCCTACGCCTTTGTTCACACACAGGTTCCCTGCCACAAATTCGTCCCCTGCCTCTCAACAACAGCCCAAGCCACGTACCAAGCCATCACTCTACTCACTGCCTTAATTCTATAACACACTGACCAGTGAAACACGCCACAGAGCCCTCATTCTGCCCCTTGCAGTTCACGCCAAACCCCTCACTGCACTGCTAGTAAATACCGTATAAATACCCTCCTAAAACTATCCAGAAAACACCCTGAAACTGCACAACAAACTGCACAACAAACTGCCCAGTCCTTAGCTTTAAAACCGCACAAAATAGCAGCCCAATACCCCTGAAACACTGCGAAATGAAGTGAAAACAGCGAGCAAAACAGCGAAAAAGTGAAGGAAAATGTTGAACCAGTGAACCAAAGGAGTTACGGAGTGTTAGCCCTTCCGACGGCCGTGAAACGCACTTCCAAAAGACGACACAAAAGGTTAGACCTGAGGGCACATGTTATTTATTCTATCTCGCATGAATTAGTAACTTAGAAGGCATGTAATTATTTTCTTCGCATGAATTAGTGACTTAGAAAGCATGATATTCATTTTACTTCACATGAATTAATTCTTTAGAAAGCATGTAATTTATTTTACCTTGTATGAATTAATAGTTTAGTTTAGAAAATTATTCATCTTTGAAATATGATTGGCCTAGTACGTTATTCCTTCAAGCATGACTTAGTTATTTACCTTTCGCAATAGGAATTTAAGTTATGTTATGTTTAGATCGTTACTATTTAACATGATTGATGTGTAATATCGCATGAGAATTTACTTTTAAATCATACAAACTTACATTTAGGCTGTATATGAACTTAGATGTAGATTACTTTTGCAAATGTATGTTGTGTAGACTTGGTTAAAATTGCACAAATCCGTTCATTACAAGTGACATAAGTAATGGACCATTCCGAACCCAACGGTTTGAGGTCTTCCCTTGCGAGGGGTGAGTGCGGCCTTAAATCATTTTCCCGGTTCACACCGGGTGGCGACTCCATTATTCTCTGGTTTAGTCCCCCGCGGGCTATTCCATACTCCCAACTAGGCCGCGAGCCTAGAACAGCATGCGTCGCCCAGTTTCTGTGTCCTACATCAACATATGCGTCACATCCCCAAACTCTTAGATAACTAAGACTAGGATGTTTCCCAGACCATAACTCATATGGTGTTTGTCTAACAGTCTTGGAAGGAATTTGGTTTAGTAGTAGTGTTGCAGTTTCTAAAGCAAGACCCCAAAATGAAAGAGGTAGATCTGTGTCTGGCATCATTGATCGGACCATACATAATAATGTCCGATTTCTCCTTTTGGAGACCCCATTATGCGATGAAGTACCCGGAGGAGTCCACTAGGAAACAATGCCATTTCTCTCAAGTAATCTTGAAATTCGTCACTTAAGTATTCACCACCTCGGTTAGACCTTAGTGACTTAATATTTTTATTAAGCTGGTTTTCTACTTCAACTTTGAAGACTTTGAATTTCTCAAAGGCTTTAGATTTGTATCGCATAAGGTACACATACCCATATCGCGAGTGATCATCGATAAAGGTAATGAAGTAGGAGAATCCACCTCTAGCGGTGACTGACATTGGTCCGCATACATTAGAGTGTATGAGTTCTAATGTCTCCGCTGCACGCTGTCCTTTACCTTTGAAGGGTAATTTGGTCATTTTACCAAGTAAACAAGACTCACAAGTTCCATAAGGTTCATATTTGAAGGGTCTGAAATCCCCATCCTTATGTAGCTTAGTTAATCTTGTTTCATTGATATGACCTAAGCGACTATGCCATAGAAGTGATTCATTGAGATTATTCGAGTTAACGTTGTATATATTAGAGGTTGAACATTCTTTGTTAGTTTGTAAGACATAGATACCATTATTCAAAATACCATCTCCATATTTTATTTCATTGAAATAAATAGAACATTCATTACAACTTATTAGGCATGAAAAGCCTTTATTACATAAAGAAGAAATTGAAATGATGTTCTTTACCAGAGAAGGTACATAAACACAATCTTCTAAGTCTAAAACTAAACCATTTGGCAAAACTAATGAATAAGTCCCCACGCACAATGCAGCCAGTTTTGCTCCATTACCCATGCGTAAGTCAACCTCCCAATGACATAGTCTCCTACTGTTTCTCAGGCCCTACACATTGTTACACAAGTGAATCCCACAACCGGTGTCAAGCACCCAAGTAGAAGGTTCAGAGTTTCGAGAATATAGTTCAATCATATACAACATACCTGAAACATTGGGCTTCTTGGCCTCTTGGGCTTCCCTAGCTTCCTTGGCTTTCAAGGATCTGTAGTCTTTCTTCCAATGACCCTTCTTTCCACAAAAGAAACATTTCCCCTTTCCATTTTTCTTCTCCACCTTACCATTGGGCTTTAGGTGATCTGGAGCCTTGGCCTTGTCCTTATTTTTCGTTGGGCCTCGTGGCTTCAGGTCCGTACCCGTAAGCATGACGGAGGTTTTAAGCTCCGGTTTCAAGTTCTTCTCTGCTTGCTTTATCAGATTGTGCAATTCTGCTAAAGTAGCTTCTTTATCAGATAGATGAAACTGCATAATAAAGTTAGAGAATTCTTTTGGTAAGGACTGAAGAATTAGATCCTGACATATCTCATGATCCATGATGAACCCGAGGTTGGCCAATTTTTCAATGTGGCCAATCATATTAAGCACATGTCCACTAACAGATCCTTCCTTATACCTTGTTTGGAATAAGGCACATGACACTTGGAATCTCACGGTATGAACGGAAGTTGCATACAACTCCTTCAAGTGAAAGATGATGGTTTGAGCATCCATATCTTCGTGAGCTTTCTGAAGTTCGTCTGACATAGAGCAAAGCATTATGCAAACTGCTTGCTCATCATCATCGACGTGTTTCTTCCAAGCATCGAATATATTTTGGTCAGCATCTTCGGCGGGTTCAGGGGAAATGGTCTTTCAAGAACATAGAAAATCTTTTCTTTTCGTAAGACAATTTTAAGGTTTCTAAACCAGTCATTGTAGTTGTCCCCTTTGAGCTTATGCTCATCAAGGATGAAATGAAGTGATACTCTGTTTGCCATTTCAATGTTTGTGAAATATTTTAACCCACATGTTAAGAGAGAATGTTAAAATTAGGAATATATTTTCATTAATGTTTCATAATAACATGGGCTTTTAATATTATGAAGTTGCTCCCACTCAATTGTTTTAAAATTTTAAACAAATCGCATCAACCCCAATATGATGGATTTCTTGTGGGCAAGGATCCCATTATCATCATTTCATAACTCCGACTAGGGCCGATCGTTATAAAATATGATAATTAGGTAGGTTCCCAACCAATTTATGATATAAATCACAATTCCTTGATCATTAGGTTGGGCAATCAAACATGCCATAGCTTATGCTAGTCCTTGTGGACACCCAATCTTTGCCACTAAGTTATAAGACCACGCCTAAGGGTCGCTGCGTCTTATGACTCAGAAAAGTCAAACCATTATCAATAGTACGATTTAGGGACAAATCAATATTGGTCAGTCTGGTAAAGTCTAGTCCTGCCAATACGATTTAAGCCTTTTGGGTCTATACTTTACAATGGGAGGCAAATTTTAGACTTAAATTATTATTGAGGGTTTTAGCAAGTTTAAGTGAATAACTGTCAAATGGATTCCTCAATTGAAAATTCCCCAGAGGGAGGGTGGAGCGAACTCTCTTAAATACTCTTACCTCTTAGGCTCTTATCGCCTTGGTGACATGAATAAATAATAGATCTTCCAAATTAGTCCAACACTTTAAATATGTTTTAAGGTAAGCTTTGAGTAAATGATTATCTAGATGTCTTCACAGCTTTTCCTTTTGTCTATAAAAAGGTAGTGAGTGAAGGAAGACACCAAATCATTATCTAACTCTAGTAATACCTTGGTTAAATTACCTTTAGTTTGGAAAGTTTTATTAACCCCTTGGTCTCAACCCACTTGTATCTTTTATAATTTCTTTTATTATAAACAAGTGATTTATATTTATTAGCCTTAAAGGTAATAAATCTCTAAGTTCATCACGAAATAATTACTTAGCTAAGGGATAAGCAATACACTCTCTATTTCTTAGAAAGTCTGTAGATGCTTGCACCCTAAAATAATCACGCCAATTCTAATCATACATAGAATCATGAAGCATATGAGTTTTAATATGTTGGAATTATTTTAGGCATTAAATAACTTTGATTAATATTTGATTATGATATTGCATTTTATTTTATTCAAATAAATTTACTATTCACGTTTTTCTGCAGACGCATGAACTTTAAATACAATTTCACAATTCAAATCTTAACCAAATCATGCAACACTTGTGCCTAAATTAAGTTCAGGGTGTTAGCTTTCCAACGAGCTTTTAAAAACCCAATTTCGAGTTCAAATGAGTGAGAACTAATAAAAACAAAAACGGCGCGTTGATACCACTGTAGGGAAGCGGCCGCGAGTGCGCAACGGAAAATTGAAATTATTATGCCGTTTTCCCTTTGCCCAAGACCCATTTGTTTTGATTATTCTACAAGCCTAAGCATTTTAATATATATTCTAAGCATAAAACTCATAAAACATGCAAAGAACATAAACCTAAACATGATAACTTATCATAAGAACTCTAATTAAAATAAAGAAAGAAAAAGACTTACTTGAACCGAAGACTCCTCCAGTCCTCCCTCCAATCTACAAGCTTTTCTCGAACTCAGCAAGCTATTCCACATTCCAAAGAGCCACCCAAGTGTGTGGCCTCCAAAGATGCACACACCAAAGCCAAAACTCAACGGCAAGACTACGCCTTGAGTGCACGGATCTTTTGCCCTTGGTGTTAGCCTAGGCAAATACCTCAAAACTTTTAACTCAAGGTTCCTCTAGTCAATTAGACTTAAGGATCCTCAAAATCAGTGGCTTACTCTTAAAATTTAGAGTTGCTCACTTATATAAACCCAAGATATGAAAGGTTTAGTGCAAAGATTTGTGAATAATTCTTTGGGTTTATATAGTGCTCCAAAGACAACAAAATTAATTAAGAATCCAATGTGGGATAAAAGCCAATTTAATCTTAGCCATTAGATCTTAATTTAGTGGTTTAATGAGATTATAAAACCCTAATAAGAGTTTGGGCCGAATTGGAATTCAAAACAAATAACAAAAATAAATAAAAAATTTTTACTATTCACGTGGTACTATTCACGCGTTACTATTCACATGAATAGTAATTTTTTTAATCTATTTATTCCAATTCCCAAAGTGCCCCTATCGTCATTCACCAATCCCTAAGCCACTATGGAACCTCATAAATGATTTGTTCAATAATTAAACACATTGAACCATTTATGAACAATTCCTACAGCAATCATATATGTTGTTAAATATGTATTGTGCACTGTTAACCATTGATTTCGACTTTGTTGTGTGTGACCTTTTGGGTTACCCTCAAGTTGGACATGAAATGAATCGTGATAATTTAATCGAACATAAATTATCATCTGATCAGATGGTCGTTCGATTTCAATGACCAAGGTTGACATCTAGCAACATGCCAAGGCCCCCAAATGAGAAGGAAAGATATATATACCCATTATGTATGCGATTTATATATGATACGGTCTCTCGCCTCACTGTATCCCCACCTATTGACCTAGGGTACGGAAAGTGTCTACCCATATGGTCAAAGATATGTTGTTGATAGTGTCATGGATCGTGCTAACCCATAGCACTTGTAAAGGAACTTTGGACACCACTTATCTCCACATTGGTATGATATTGTCCACTTTGGGCCTAAACCCTCATGGATTTGCTCTTGGGCTATACCCAAAAGGCCTCATACCAATGAAGATACATGTCCATCCTTATATGCCCATGATCTTCCCCATTTCTAACCAATATGGGACTTTGGGACTTTGTTTGCACACCCAACAATCCTCCCCTCGAACAAATGACCACCGAGCCTCCCCTCAAACGATCATCCATCCGTCCACTCTAGCCCAGGCCAACTCATCTTCACCGTGTTGGGATTAGGACACGTCCATGAAGACCAGAGCACACTGCCTATCTAACCGAGCATATTCACGGATCATGATAAGGGCTCACCAGTTTTTTGTTCGGTATTTTGAGGATTCATCCACATGGCTAACTCCGGGGCATGGCTCTGATACCACTTATAAGGGAACTTTGGACACTACTTATCTCCACATTGGTATGATATTGTCCACTTTGGATCTAAGCCCTCATGGATTTGTTCTTGGGCTATACCCAAAAGGCCTCATACCAATGAAGATACATGTCCATCCTTATATGCCTATGATCCTCCCCATTTCTAACCAATGTGGGACTTTGGGACTTTGTTTGCACACCCAACAGGAACCACATTCACATGTGTGCATATTTGTAGGCTATCCTAAGGAAAATAGGGGTGGATTCTTTTGTAGTCCAGAAGATAATAAAGTATTCGTGTCGACAAATGCTATATTTCTTGATGAGGACTATATGAGAGAGTTCAAACCTCGAAGTAAAGTGTTACTTGAGGAGTTACTTGCTGGTACGACCAGTAAACAATTGTCAAATGTTGACAAAGACATTACACCTTCTACATCTGAAAATCATATGCAAGTTTATCAGGATACCATACCACCTAGACGTAGTGAGAGGGTTGTAAAACAACCTAAACGTTATCTAGGAAATGGTGAGGTGCAAGTTGTTGCATCTTATGATGGTATAAATGATCCATTGACATATCGTAGTGTAATGGAAGATACTGATAAAGAGGAATGGCTCAAAGCCATGAACTTCGAGATGGAGTCTATGTACTCTAACTCAGTCTGGAAACTTATAGACCAACCTGATGGAGTAAAACCCATAGGTTGCAAGTGGATCTACAAGAGAAAAGAGGAATAGATGGGAAAGTATAGACTTTCAAGGCTAGGCTAGTGGCAAAGGGTTATACCCAGAAAGAGGGAGTTGAGTATAAAGAAACTTTCTCACTAGTAGCCATTCTTAAATCCATCAGGATTCTTCTTTCCATTGCCACATATTATGACATTGACATTTGGCAAATGGATGTCAAGACTGTATTCTTGAATGGCAATCTTGATGAGAGTATCTATATGGTACAACCAGAGGGGTTCATTACCCAAGGTCAAGAGCAAAAAGTTTGCAAGTTGCAAAGGTCCATTTATAGACTTAAGCAAACATCTAGATTTTGGAACATAAGATTTGATACTACGATCAAGTCTTATAACTTTGAGCAGAACATCGATGAGCATTGTGTCTACAAGCGCATCATTGATGGGAATGTGGTTTTCCTTGTGTTATATGTTGATGATATTTTACTCATTGTGAATGATGTAAAGATATTATCGGACGTGAAACTCTGGCTAGCTAACCAATTCCAAATGAAAGATTTTGGAGAGGCAAGTTATGTACTTGGGATCCAGATCATTCGGGATCGCAAGAAATGACTGTTAGCAGTGTCTCAAGTAATCTATATCGACAAGATTCTTGTGCGATTTGGTATGTATAATTCCAAGAAAGGTAATTTACCTTTCAGGCACGAAATTCATTTGTCTGAGGAAAAGTCTCCTAAGACACCTCAAGGAGTTGAGGAGATGAGACATATATCATATGCTTCAACAGTTGGAAGTCTTATGTATGCTATGTTATGCACGAGACCGGACATCTGTTTTGCAGTGGGAGTAGTCAGTAGGTTTCAATCAAACCCAAGATTAGATCATTGGGTAGCGGTGAAACATATTCTCAAGTATCTTCGGAGAATGAGAAATTATATGCTTGTATATACAAGTTAGGATATTATTCTGAGAGGATATACATACTCTGATTTTTAGACGAATGTTGATTCTAGGAAATCAACATCTGGATCAGTGTTCACCTTAGGTGGTGGGGTGATAGTAAGAGGAGAATTAAGCAATCTTGTATTGTTGAATCCACCATGGAGGCTAAATATGTAGCAGCTTGTGAAGCAGCTAAGGAAGTAGTCTGGCCCCGTAAATTCTTGGCAAATCTGGAAGTTGTTGAAGATATAAATACCACTCACATTTTATTGCGATAATAGTGGTGCAGTGGCAAACTCCAAAGAACCAAGAAGCCACAAGAGGGGTAGGCATATTGAGAGGAAATATCACCTCATCAAGGAGATAGTGCAGAGATGAGATATCGTTATCACGCAGATTCCATTCGCAGACAACCTAGCTGATCTGTTTACAAAGACCTTATCGGCTAAAGTGTTTGAAGGTCACCTAAAGGGTTTAGGATTACATGACATGTCCCATTTTCTCTAGTCCAAATGGGAGATTGTTGGATTTATGTCCTAAAGCCTCATGTATTGTAAAACGGAATTGATTATTGTAATAATAATAAATGCATTATTCATTTGATCAAAGTTGTTTGATTTATATCGCATATTGTCCAATTGTCTTGTTTACCTTGATTACTATTGTACTTCAGACTTAGTGTATGTTTGATGCATAAGAGAGTTTATGTCTGAAGTTATTAATCTAAATAGTCCGTAAAGAGCAAACAAATAGGGTATTTTGTTTGTGGTTTATCTATAGTCGCGGTCCATTCTATTCTTGTATGACGACCTTGATCCGGGATCATTCATGTAGTGACATGAGAATGAAGACACCTTGTATGATGTTATCATATATGACTAGACGCAGATAAATAAGAATTTCTTTTAATATCCGTTAATCGAAGAAATTCATTTTATCTAATAGATGGTCATATATGGATTCGATCTTAATCCTGAGTGTACTACGAACTCCTGCATGACAGACTATGTCCTTTGATTTACTATGGTGAGGTTGGTGTTGCATTCCCGGCCAATTAATATGTATTTTGGGGATATGGTTTGGTGTGTAGCTGGGAACATTTTACATAGATATGGAATTCACTCATTCTTACGAGAAGCAGAAGAATATTTATTTTTAAGACTTGATTCGAGACATGAACAATTTGAGCGCTCAAATTTTCTATTACGAATAGAAAGTTTTATATATTCATAATTGTTATGAATTAATTGTTCATTATAGAATCAATGGTGTTTAAGAGACAAAATAATTAGAGGGGTTTAACGGACTTTTGACCCGGCTCTATTTATGAGATATTCGTGAAGGGATATATCTATATGTAATGACTATATCAATGGAAACCGAAACTATTCGATTTTATTTTATCCATCTACAGTAATGGGAGTTCAACTTCGAGTTTTTAGTGGAATAACGCGGAGTTAATAATTCGTAATATTTAATTTAAGAGTTTAATTAATATTTCAGAATTATTGGAGCTCGGAACCGTAGGTCCTTTTGGTCCCCGTGTTAGCTCGATTAACTGTAGCAAACCTAATATAATTAGATTGTCTAATTACATGCTCACTTTATATTTATATATTTATTGTCACAAATGAAAACTATGTTAAATTAGTTTAACTTAATATTTTCTGGAATTCTTTGATTATGAGATAATCAAGTTAGTAATAATTATGAGATAATTACGCAACATAATTTAAGGTAATTTAATCATTTCTGAGATAATGATTTTTATTTACCTTAGAAGACAAAGCCATATGGCTTGCCGTGCTCTCCAATTTATTATGCCTATTAGGTGGCTTGTATACACCTAATATATTTGTCATTAGCTAATGCATTTTATGCTTTGGTATGGCCTCCACATTTATGTGTTTTCCATTGAAAGAAAGCATTGGATGCTTAATGACAAAGTCATTGTCTTTAACTTATAATTTCTTATACTTTGGTATGGCATTCACATTTTTGTGTTGGCCATTGCAAGAAAGCATTAGATGCTTAATGACAAGGTTAGTTGGCTTGTGTAAGAGAATATAATCTCTATCATTTCTCTCACTTCCTAAGGTTAACATTTTGCAAACATTCACACAAGAGTTGTGAGAAAGATTTGAGAGAAAATAGAGAGAGTTCAAACATTCACAAGTGTTGTGAGAGTGTTTGAAATTCCTAAAGCCAAACACCAATTGTGACATCTTGCTTCTCTAAATCGTTTAGAGTTTAATCTTTCTAAGTGAAGCCCACACTTTGGTTTGTTGGTTTCGAGTCATAGTTCAGAAGATCGAGTGGTTGATCCGAGCGTTGGACACCAAAGGATTGATCTTGGCTACTACAACAAAGGGAGAAGGCAAAGAAAATTTTAAAGATCCATACCGGAGCCGATGCCACCACAAGTAACTTCCACCGCGCTAAGGAAAGTCGTTTCCTTCAATTGGCATCGAGAGCTTAAGGTTGAAAAGTTTTCTTAACCCTTCTCATTTTAGTTTTATTAATTTATATGATATATAGATTATTAAAATGCATGTTGTGGTGAGTAGGCACAATTAGATTCATGAGATGAATGGTTTTAACGTTCATATGATGAATGTTTACTTTTGATTCATGTGATGAATATATTGGGTTTATCGTTATTTTTTTCCGGCTCTTGTTTTTAGCATTGGAAACGTAAGACCATAAGGTCATATTCTTTCAAGTGTTGTAAGTTTAGACCATAAGGTCATATTCTTTCAAGTGTTGTAAGTTCATTTCCTTTGTAATAAGTTCATTATGTAACCCTATTTGTAACTTGGAGGAGCCGATAACGCGAAGGACTTTTGACAAAGAAATTCCGCAAATAACTCAACAACACTCCATGGAACAAGATTTGAAGACCAATGGATGCCTTGGATTTATTGTACTAATTAGATTAGTAAAAAAAAAATAAGAGCCCGATCAACACAATTTGTAATGTGTTTGATTTTGTAAATTCCAGCCCCTGGAAACTAGGTTGTGTCGCGACGTAACTCCTTTGCGCGTTGCGACGCGACCAGCAAAACATAACAGAGGCTACTACCTCATTTGCATTGCGACAGAGGTTACCTTGCGTTGCGATGCACCATTGAACTGAAGCAATTCCAGTTTCTGGAATTGTGGGAGTCGTGACTCCCACCAGTGCGCATCGCGACGCCCATACCTGGGAAATATGTATGTTTTAAATTGTTTAATAACATGTCATATAGCCTAGCGTGCCTACTCTTGCATTTTCACATGCCATAACATGTAGAGATGCATGATATTCTAGTCATAAAATATGATTTTATGATATCTAAATGTTAAATAAGAATATGAGATGCATGAAAACGGATTAATAAGATTAATTGGTTTAACAGTATAAAAATTACGAATTCAAGTTTTAGAAACAAATGGACCTTATGAGTACATTATTTTCCTTGGAATATCGGATGGAAACTCGGACGTAAATTCCATAGCCGATTCCTAATGGACAGTAATATGGTCTGCACTCTGGATACAATACCATGTACCTTTGGAATAAATAATGTGCTTCATCGATTAAATAGTTTAATGACATCTGGTCCGTTTGTTGAATTTTAAGTGTTAAAACCTATTAGTGGAATAATAATTTAAGAGTTAAATTGATTAGATCACTATAACAACTTGATTAAATTAGTTTAATTAAGTTAATTGGTTAGTAGAGACTAATCAAGATTAGTGAATAAAATTTTAAAGAGTTAAAATTGGTTAGATCACTAAATTATCAGCTAGTATTAAAAAGGTTGTGACTTTAGCCGAGCATAAAATAAAATTCATAAGATACTAGTGAGATAGAAACCTTACACTTCAAAATAGTGAGTGAGAGAGGGGTATACCACAATATATCCCGCGATCTCCATTTTTTATCCAGAACCGTGAGATTCAATAGAAGCCTCGAGACGGCTTTGCTTTCGTCCCCCTATGGATGGTGTCCTTTTGGGTCAATATCAAGTTTGGATTCCGAAAGGATAGGGATTCTAGATATATTTGGTGATTTGACCTACCATACGACGACACTTCACTAGTCAACTCCAAGGGTTCCGAAATGATGGGTCACACTCACAAAGGAATGATTAAGTTATTAATCAAAGCTTCATTGATTAAAATAACGGTAGTTGATTAATATAGGAATAAAAATTATTTCAGATATATTAATCAATTGAGAATGTCTCAGTCTATCATGCGAATACTTGACCTACCCTACGGCGGCACTTATTTGTGGGATGATAGATAACCGTGGCATATGCCCTATAGCATTATGTAATGTAAACAGTATTATATTTTATGAAATAAAATGATGCATTATTCAGTTATCATAGTTTTTGTTTAATATCGCATATTGTATTTTATCATGTTTACCCTATATTACTCATGTGCCTTCAGACTTATTGTATAAGTGTCATGCACACGAGGATTTAAGTCTGAAGTTAGTAATCTAAAATAGTCCATAGAGAGCAAACAAAGACGGTACTTTATTTGTGGTTTATCTATAGCTGCGGTCCATTATATAATTGTATGGCGACATGAGAATGAAGACACCTTGTATGATGTGATCATATGTGACTTGAAGCAGATAGAAATGAGTTTCTTATAATATCCGTTAAATAAAGAAATTCATTTCGATCTACTAGATGGTCATATATGGATTGATCTTAATCTTGAGAGTACTACGAACTCCTGCATGGCAGACTATGTCCTTTGATTTACAAAGGTGAAGTTGGTGTAGCAGTCCTAACCAATAGCTACGTATTTTAGGGACATGGTTTTGTGTGTAGCTGGGGACGTTTTACATAGACATGAAGTTCACTCCTACTTGTGAGAAGTAGAGGAGTATCTTCCTTAAGGGTTGATTTGGTACTTGAACGGTTAGATCGCTCGAGTCTTTCAATTACGAATAGAAAGATTAAAATTCATAATGGTTATGAATAAATCGTTCATTAGAGAATCAATGGTACTTAAGGTAAAAATAATAAGACAGGTATAACGGACATTATGACCCAGCTCTAATTACGAGATACTCATGAATGGTTAATCCTTATGTAATGACTATATCGATGGACACTGATGTGGTTCAGCTTAATATCTATCTGCGGCAACGAGAGTGCAGCTTCGGGTTTTTAGTGGAATAACCCGGAGTTAATAATTCAGAATATTTAATTAAGAGCTTAATTAATATTCTGAGATTATTGGAGCTTGGAACTTTAGGTCCATTTGTTCCTCGTGCTAGCTCGATATACTATAGCAGAATAATATAATTGGATAATCCAATTATATACTCACATATGAAAATATTATTAATAGGATTAATAATATTATTTTTCACACTTGAAACTATATATTAAAATTTAATATATGGTTTTAATAATTATACGATAATTATTAAATGCATAATATTAAATTATATATGACATAATTTAATGAGGCCATTATTGGAATTTCAAGTTTTGGGTTTTGGAAACCCTTGATTGCTTTTGGAAGTTATATTTTCAAAAGGCTAATTGTATATTTAATTTTATAACATATTTTTTCATTATGATGGCATTTAATAAAAGATTTATTGTTGCAAAATTTCTTATTCAAAATAGGGAGGTGGCCGAAACTTGCATAGGTGGAAGGGGAAAATGTTTGTTTGTTTTGGAAACAAATAACCCTAGGTATAAAAAGATTTTTAATTTTCTTTTTTGCCTAAGCCTCTCATTCTACCCCTAGCCACATTTTCTTCTTCCAAAACTCTCTCAAGTGTTGAGAGAAACAAAAACAAAAAGAGGAAGAAAATAAAAGAAAAAACTTGTGTGACTTAGAATCTCTAAAGAGTTTAGGGATTAGTATTGTGAGTGTAGCCAACCCTACATTTTTTTGGTAACGAGATATAGCTCGGAGGACTTTTTGGTGTCGAACAAATATCCATCCGCTTCCTTCTTCCTTGACACATGGCAGTGAGCATTGTTTTTGCTCATTGCCGCACGTTGTATTTGTGAAATGAGGCTCGATTTGTTTTGCGTTTGATCCAGAATTTTTATGGAACTTTAAGGGTATTTTGGGGTTGTGTTGGGACTATTTTTCGCTAAAAAATCAGACCTGAAACATAGCAGAAACTGATTCTTACAAGGGCTGAACTGAGCATCAAATTTGGTACATTTCGGGTCCAAAACAGTCCAGTTTATGTGTCGTTGTTCGAGGGCTGTTCTGAGCTATTCCGCGGCTGAAATTTTGTCCAAAACAGAAGCACAAATTCAATCTTGGTATTGGTAACATTCAGCCATTCAAAGAGAAAGGCAGAAAATATTTTCAAGTCAGATATAGGTGCTTAACGTATTTCCGCTGCGCTAGGAAAGTGGTTCCTACAGTTCAATTTTATGATTTCCAATAATACAAGAAATAATATGCGAACCAGGGTATTTGTATTTCAATGTATTATCAGTTTAGAGAATGGAACTTACTTGTTCAGCTAGAAAATTTTTCTTTATTACCAGATGTTTTCTTTTAATGGTACACAAGTCTTTCAGAAATTTGGAATAAGATGGTATCTGTTTGATGGCATCTAACAAAGAAATATTGACATTCACTGTTGGACAATTATGACCCATAGCATCACTATTTGTACAGATCATGGTGTTGTTGTACAAATTAATTATGTGACAAAGGAAATTGCCCTTTTATTATTTGTAATTGGATTACCTAGATGTATAAATGATAAAAAGTCCATATGATTAGTTTCGGATTGAGATGATATGAGACAATATCAATCCATAAAGGTTTAATCATTAAATATCCATAGTCAGAGTATTATCGAGATTGGACATCGATAATGCGTAAAAGACTAGTATTACACTTGTGCGTGTTGTTGGAGCATAACGGCATAGTTCTCATATTTGGGTATAGGATACTCATGCAAGTGTAATAGGAGGTTGTGTTTACCGATGGTATGGAAACAGCCTCGCTCTGGATAGACCCCTCAGAATTCCATTGGTAGTATGACTATGTGTCTATGGAAGTCCGAATCAGGGTAGGTGTATTTGGTCTTAACTTGAGACTTGCATTGCTATTACTTGCGACAATCAATATACTTTGGTTTTGGTCGTCCAGGGCTTTAACATGTTCTGTGTACGCCTCTTCTGGGTATATTGAGAATCGTAGTGTATTGGGTGTGATGTCAAGACAGAAGTATCACTCCAGTCATAGTGGAGATGATGATCACGTAAGATACGAAACTGGTGCTCTTTTGTACTGCAGTCATCGGGATAATATGACTAGGTCATGATTATCCGATTATAGAGACTAGTTACCAGAGATCCGATATGTGCTTCGTACGGGGCAGACACAATTCCAGCCTCAGGCCTTGCACGTGACATCCAGTACAGGATCGAAATATACAATACTACGTATACTACGCCTGATATAGATCACATATTCCTATAAGAATATTTCTGGAGAATTGGGTAGGCACGGTGCTTTGCTAGAAGCCAACCATGTCTTGTAAATCAGTAAAAATGTAGTACTAGGTACGTACGTGTTCGGATAGTCCGACGACCAGATTTACTGCCAACATATCCGGGATCTCATGGGTCGCTCACCGATGACGTATGACTCGCACTTTAATTAATCTGGGATTAATTACGGAGATATTTTATATGGGATAAAATATTATTTAAAAAGAGAGAGAACGATTAATTTGGAATTAATCGATACAATAATATATTCGATATATTATACGAAATTGGAATTCGACGCGGAATTAAAATTAAATTTTAATTCGGGCGAACGAGTTAATTTAGAATTAATTCGTTAGCGACGTGAATAGTAATTTTACTACGCATAATTATTTAATTAAATTTGATTTAATTACGTCGCAACGGAAAATTCGTTAATTCAGAATTAGCGAACCCGAGCCCGGGAGTGTTTGCGGGCCCACTCGCATTTCGAATTCAAGTGCGGCCCACAAGTCACATCTAGCGTCAAATCATTAGTCACTTCGATTGATGTGATGTCTAGTCACTTTGAGTGATGTGACAACTAGTCACTTTGAGTGATTGATGGTGGTGGTTGGATAGCTTTAATGCTTGTACCTTTTTGACTTTGGAAATTCAAAAAAAAAATGGTATATGTTTTATTTGATTTTGGAAATCAAAACCAACTAACACAAAAACACTTCTCTCATCTCCTCTTCTCTTATTTTCAGCCAAGGGCCATTTTCTTTCTTTATTTTTGGCAAGGCCGAGAGTTAGCAAGAAGGAATGGGAAATTTTGTGGGAAAATTTCCAAGTGCTAGTACACTTTAGGAGTCTTACGAAGGTGATAGGGAAACCCACCCGTGGGCATGGAATGCACACCCAAGCTTGGAGCTTGGCCGAGCAAATGGAGCCCAAAATGGAGAAGCAAAACGGAGAGCACCATAGAAGGAAAGCTTGAAGATTTTTGTTGTTCCTCGCATCGCAAAAGCCGATCAATGTAAGTATGATTCCGCCATACCTCTTTGAGAATTCACACATGTTTCATTGATTACAAAGCTTTCCATGGTCAATGGGTTCCGCTTAACTGGGATCGCTAACTTTGTTGTGCCAAAGCCAAGGCTTAGTTGATTCAGAGGAAAATAAAAAGGTTAGGGAATATATTGGATATATTGGCATATATAAGATATATGTTTCGGACTTGGATGTCCACCTATTGGATCTGGGAATTGGATGGGATCCAATTGATCTTATAGATCTACCTAGTTAATTATCATACAATTTGTTGGCCAAGTCAAGATTGTGTGTTATTTAACGGGATCCTAGCCCACTAGGAAATAAGGTTTCCCGAGTACTCCACAGAGGGTTAGAGGCTTGCCAAAAAATAGTGGGAGGCAAGTATTAAATTTGCAATATTCATTTAGTTACTTGTCATACACGCTCATTTAATTTTTCGTCAATACGTAATTATTTATTAGTTGGATTAATATTTAATTATTGTTTTAATTAAACGGTTGGACTGTTTTCAAACTATTTCAATTAATAGTTGATTTTATAATTGGATTATAGTAATCAATATAATTGAATTAACTTAATTAAATTATAGTTGATTATATAGTTAGACTATAGTATCATTATAATAAATAGTACCAAAAATCGTTGATTGGATAGTTGGACTATAGCAATCAAGATAAATGAAAGATTAGCATTTAAAACATAATCCTGGGTGAAAATATATTTAAATGGCGTTAAGTTTCAGATTAGGAATAAATCTCAGGATAGTCTTGGAAACCGAGAAGTTACTTTATTTGATATAGTGACGTCTCGAGCCTAAGCCCGGAGTTGAGCAAATAGTAGAACATGATATTTGGAATATTCATGTGATGATAACTTTAGTGCTTAATCTGTTATGCTTGCTGCAAAGACTCCTTAATTTCTTAGTCAGAACTAAGGATTAGATCCTTATAGTATGATATTGAAATTGAAGGATCTTCATAGATCTATCCTTAGATCTTAGAAGAACTAATTGCAATAGAAAACTCTTGGAGAGTTAATGGCTATACTCAATGAGACAAAGCCAAAGTTTGCAATAGGGCAAAAAGCGCAAGACGCATCTTACTTCGACGTCCCAGAAGACCAAGGCTTGGCCAAAGGCTTCTAGGGGTGGAAAAAGGCAAAGGCAAAATCATTATAATCTTCTGGGAAGACATAGGACATATCCCAAATTGTATGCCTAAACTGTAGCAAACGGGGTCACTGGAAGCGTGACTGCCGTATGGACAAGGCAGACATGAAGGAATTGAAGACGGGCAAGGCTCCGACTTCAAATATGTTTGTCATCAACATGTTCACTACTAGTATTAAAATTGGATTTTAGATACTGAGTGTGGTACATAAATATGTACTGGTGTGCAGTATCTGCTGATTAGCAGAACACTAACTTCAGTTGAGATTTATCTGCGAGTCGAAAACGGGACGACAGTCGCTGTTTTAACCGTAGAAACCTAAGTTTAGGAACTACCCTTCAGGTATGTACTTAAATTAGGAAACTGTTATAATGTAACTAGTTTGACTAGAAACATTATCTCTATATCAGGGTTTAACCCGTTGCAGGTATACCTTTATATTCTAGAATACTAAAGTGTTTTATTTTATAAAGATGATATTGAGATAAACACATTAGATATGAATAACAGCATTTATATTTTGAATATAAATAAATCTCAAACGTATAACATGACAAATAAATAGCTCAAATTGAATTAATCAGTTGAGACTTATGAGTGGCATTGTTGTCTGGGACACAATTAAACAAGACTCGTATATCCACACTTTTGAATAGTGGATATTAGGACGGATTTGATTCTATTCAAATAATGTCTACGAATCTAGTTTATTAGGCAAAGTGCCTAAAACACCTTTTACTTGGTAAAAGTGCAAGTGCCACCGATCTGTTAGCCCTCGTTCATAGTGACGTAAGTGGGCCCATGTCTAGCTAGGCTAGAGGTGGATATGAATACTTCGAAACCTTTACGGATGTGGCATCGCGTTATGGTTATGTGTTTCTTTTGAAACACGGATCGGAAACTTTTGATTAATTCAAAGAGTTTCGACACGAAGTAAACAAACAAATCGGCTAAAGTATTAAACACCATAATTTGACCATGATGAAAATAATTAAGCAATAAGTTTCTCAAATACTTGAAAAATTATAGTATTCTTTCAATGAGGATTCCTCCTGGAACACGTCAATTGATGGTGTGTCCAAGGAGAGAAACCGAATTTTGTTGGACATGATAAGGTTAATCATGAGTCGCTCTGAGCTACCATTTCCTTCAACGGATACGCATTAAACAGTGCAAAACTTATTTTGAATAAGGTTCCATAAAAATCTGTTTGACAGACTTCATATTAGATATGAACAGGAAAGAAACCGGGTTTTTTCATTCCTGTAGATTTGGGAATGTTGGGCATATGTTTGGATGATACGAATCTAGAACCCAAATCGGATAAGTGCCTAAGTTGTGGGTTATCTTAGTGAAACGAAAGTATAGTAATTATACAACTCACTAGAGAACAATGTAATTGTTGCTCGCCATGCGGTTTTCCTAAGAGGAATACCTATATGCAGTGGTAAGTGGGAGGAAAGTAAAACTCGATGAAAATCAGAGTAATACTCTTCCAGGCACCGATTCCTTAATGGAACACAAATAGTTCATCAGGGATGAAACTATACCAATAATCTTCGAATACACAAGAACCATGTAAGTCGGAGAGAGTCAGAAAACAACATGGGGTATGGGTTTCTGATCTCACCTCATGAAGATGTCAATCTTATTGAGGAATACGAACTGACTACGTATGAGGAAGTGATACAAGGTATCGACTCCCTATTATGGCAAAGTGCCATGATTTCCGAAATGGAATCCATGTATATCAACTAAGTTTAGATACTAGTTGTTGTACCGGAAGGCATTATGCCTATTGATATTATATCAGTCTTCAAGAAAGACATACATGGAAGGCAACATACCAACGTAATAAGTTAGGATTGTAGCGAAAATGTATCGTTATCAACATTGTGTCGATTACGATGAAACCTTTTACCTGTTGCCATGGTTAAATCCATTTGGATAATGCTTGTTGAGCTGCATGTTTCATTTATGAAATATGGGAGCTGAACGTCAAAATCGCTTTCCTTAAATGGAAACCTTTTGGAGGATGTTTACAACATCCTGACGGTTTTGTCGTACCAAAATGAGCAAACAAGGTTTGCAAGTTAATACGATCCATGGATGGATTGAAGCAAGCATAGTGTTCTTGGAATTATCATTTTGATGTAATCATAATGGTGTATGATTTAATTCAAAACGAAAATGATTCTTGTGTATATATGGAGGTTAGTGGGAGCGCACGGATAGTGAATGTCCTGAATAATGATGACATATCATTTCTTGGAAATGATATTCCCATAATACAATCGGTGAAAGCTTGGCTTTCATGAAAAATTCTCTGTAGAATTCTTGGGAGAAACAACCTTTATTCTAGGAATAAAGATCTACTGGGATAAATCTAAAATTTTTTGGTACTCTCCGAGAACTCGTACATTGAAAAATGTACGCGACCTGGTGTCTCATATACTTTGAGCATATGGAGTCATAATCAGGCCAATCCAAGTGATAGTCACTGGATTGATGTTAAGAACATCATTTAGTATCTTAGATGATCTAAGGATGTTGTCTTATACTATAGAGAATGAGAAATTGAAGTGACTGGGTTCACCGTTGCAAGTTTCCCAACCGATATAAACGACTATAAGTCGTAATAAATGTACTATACAGTTTGAATAACGGAACAGTGAGCTAGAAATCTTCCAAGCAATATACTGCTACCGAATAAACAATAAAAGTGGATTATTGCTGCAGCTGAGGCAGCAATAGAAGCTGCAGCAATAGAAGCCTTTTGGATCGATAATAATCCTAATCAGATTAGGAGTAGTTCTGTTAGCAGCTGAGCTAGGCTACAGCACAGGCTAAAAAATTAATGGTCTCATCAACGATCCAGATATATACTTCAAATATTCATCTGATTTGTTCGGATCATACATCATGGCGATGCAATGATCGAATAATCCGCATCAGATGATAACCATGCAAATCCGCTGACGAAAGCATTTCCTCAGTAGAAGTTTGAGCGAACCGTACATAGTTCGGGTGTAGGACACTTGAGTGATTGGCTATAGGCCAAGTGGGAGATTGTTGGACAATTATGACCCATAGCATCACTATTTGTACAGATCATGGTGTTGTTGTACAAATTAACTATGTGACAAAGGAAATTGCCCTTTTATCATTTGTAATTGGATTACCTAGATGTATAAATGATAAAAGGTCCATATGATTAGTTCCGGATTGAGATGATATGAGACAATATCAATCCATAAAGTTTTAATCATTAAATATCCCTAGTCAGAGTATTATCGAGATTGGACATCGATAATGCGTAAAAGACTAGTATTACACTTGTGCGCGTTGTGAGAGCATAACGGCATAGTTCTCATATATTTGGGTATAGGATACTCATACAAGTGTAATAGGAGGTTGTGTTTACTGATGGTACGGAAATAGCTTCGCTCTGGATAGACCCTTCGGAATTCCATTGGTAGTATAACTATGTGTCTATGGAAGTCCGAATTAGGGTAGGTGTATTTGGTCTTAACCTGAGACTTGCATCGCTAATACTTGTGACAATCAATATACTTTGGTTTTGGTCGTCCAGGGCTTTAACAGGTTTTGTGTACGCCTCTTCTGGGTATATTGAGAATCGTAGTGTATTGGGTGTGATGTCAAGACGGAAGTATCACTCCAGTCATAGTGGAGATGATGATCACGTAGGATACGGAACTGGTGCTCTTTTGTACTGTAGTTATCAGGATAATATGACTAGGTCATGATTATCCGATTATAGAGACTAGTTACCAGAGATCTGATATGTGCTTCGTACGGGGCAGACACAATTCCAGCCCCAGGCCTTGCACGTAACATCCAGTACAGGATCGAAATATGCAATACTACGTATACTACGCCTGATATAGATCACATATTCCTATAAGAATATTTCTAAAGAATTGGGTATGCACGGTGCTTTGCTAGAAGCCAACCATGTCTTGTAAATCGGTAAAAACGTAGTACAAGGTACGTACGTGTTCGGATAGTCCGACGACCAGATTTACTGCCAACATATCCGGGATCTCATGGGTCGCTTCCCGAAGATTCACCGATGACGTATGACTCGCACTTTAATTAATCTCGGATTAATTACGGAGATATTTTATCTGGGATAAAATATTATTTAAAAAGAGAGAGAATGATTAATTTGGAATTAATTGATAAAATAATAAATTCGATATATTATACGAAATTGGATTTCGACGCGGAATTAAAATTAGATTTTAATTCCGGTGAACGAGTTAATTTAGAATTAATTCGTTGGCGACGTGAATAGTAATTTTACTACTCATAATTATTTAATTAAATTTGATTTAATTATGTCATAACGGAAAATTCGTTAATTCGGAATTACGAAACTCGAGCCCAGGAGTGTTTGCGGGCCCACTCGCATTTCGAATTCAAGTGCGGCCCACAAGTCACATCTAGCGTCAAATCATTAGTCACTTTGATTGATGTGGTGTCTAGTCACTTTAAGTGATGTGACAACTAGTCACTTTTAAGTGATTGATGGTGGTGGTTGGATGGCTTTAATGCTTGTACGTTTTTGACTTTGGAAATTCAAAAAAATGGTATATGTTTTATTTGATTTTGGAAATCAAAACCAACTAACACAAAAACATTTCTCTCCTCTCATCTTCTCTTGTTTTCGGCCAAGAGCCATTTTCTTCTTTATTTTTGGCAAGGCCGAGAGTTAGCAAGAAGGAATGGGAAATTTTGTGGTAAAATTTCCAAGTGCTAGCACATTTTAGGAGTCTTACAAATGTGATAGGGAAACCCACCCGTGGGCATGGAATGCACACCCAAGCTTGGAGCTTGGCTAAGCAAATGGAGCCCAAAATGGAGGAGCAAAACCGAGAGCACCATGGAAGGAAAGCTTGAAGATTTTTGTTGTTCCTAGCATCGCAAAAGCCGATCAATGTAAGTATGATTCCGCCATACCTCTTTGAGTATTCACACATGTTTCATTGCTTGAAATCGATCTTGGGACTAACCTAGAAACCCAACATTCACATGTTTGAATATTTCACATATCTCTAGGAAATGGTTCAATTTCTTTGTTTTCAATGCTTGAGGAATTGAGGTGCATTAGAAAAATCATTATCATCAATGATAGGTAATGGTTCATCAGCCTCTTCCTTATCCTATGAATCTGATTTATGTTCGGCTTCGCGAGGTTCAGGAATAGGTCTATGGATAACCTTACCACTATGAATAGTAAAAATAGATTTGACTTGGTCTATGTGTTGACTACCAGTCTACTCTTGTGAGGGTTTTGATGGCTCTTCGGGTTTGGTTGTGGTTGTGCAGGAAACTCCCATTTCTCATTAATGGTCAATACATATGTGATTTTGGAGAAGTATTCCTTAAGATCAATCAATGTTTTCACATTTTGGTTATTGATGGCTTTCCATTTCCAATGAATGCATGCAAGTTATCCTCAAAGGTTTTCTTTAGGTGGTGAGACATATTATGCATAATTCTAGGACTTTTGAAATTCTGGTGTACCTGCTATCATTCCACCAATTAAAGTTTGGATGATTTCTCCAACCAGAATTTTAGGTTTAGGAGTATTGGTTTCGATTTGGTCTCTTGAAAGTGTTTATGGAACTTACTTGGTCATAGAGATATTCTTGCAGGGCTGGCAAGGTTGGGCAAACATGTGTGACAAGTTCATTTGAATTACATATATGACACGTGACTTCTTGAACTGACTTGACATAATCACTCTTGCTCATTTCTAAAGCCTCAACTTTTTTAGCTAGAAATACATATTTAACATAAATGTCATGGTCTTCCCTAAGGTTAAATATACATCTACCAGATGACTGTGGTTTTATAGATGACTTATGTTGGAAATTCTAATCCATGTCCCAAGATCAAAAGAGCAAACAAAACATATAAATGAATGAACAATATTGAAGTATGGCGGAATCATACTCACAAAGATCGGAATGCGGATGCGTTGATGAAACAAAAATTTTCTCCTTTGTGCAGTGAGGGTTTCGGCCAAACAGAAAAGAGAAGCTCCAAGCAATTTTTGATCCTTCCAAGCTCTAAGATTAGTTTCCCATAACACCTTTGTATGATCCCTTGATGGTGCTAGCCTTGTGTGTGATTTTATGTTCCAAACAAACACAAATTCTTCAAGTTTTGCAAAAAAAACAGAAAAGGGAGAGGGCTGTGAGAGCTCACAGTTTCGGTCAGAGAGAATAGGAGAGAGTGTTATGATTTTTGTTACAAAAATCAATTTATATTTATGCCATAAATTTATTAAATTAATAATAAACTTATGACACAAATCATGCAATGGCTTAGAGTGTCAAACACTCAAACTCCATGCAAAACCATTGAGTGTATTGTACACTATCACCATGCAATGTATTAACAATTAAATAATGCATAAAATGACATGTGTCATGTGGGCCCCACACAACCCAAATGAAAGTGGGCCCACGCGTACTCACGCGTTCGGGTTCGATATTTCCGAAATACCGAACTTTCGTCGCGACGTTAATTAAATCGAATTTAAATAAATAATTGCGCCTAGCGAAATTATTATTTACGTCGCTAACGAATTAATTCTAAATTAACTCGTTTGCCCGAATTAAAATCTAATTTTAATTTCGCGTCGAAATCGAATTTCGATTATTATATCGAATATAATAATTTTACGATTAATTCCAAATTAATCGTCTCTCTATGTATAGTACTTTATCCAAGATAAAGTCTCTCCGTAATTAATCCAAGATTAATCGAGTTTGAATCATACGTCATTGGTGAATCTTCGGGAAGCGACCCAAGAGATCTCTGGATATGTTGGCAGTAAATACGGCCGTCAGATTATCCGAACACGTACGTACCAAGTACTACGTTTTTACCGATTTACAAGACAAGGTTAGCCTCTAGCAAAACGCCATGCCTACCCAATTCTCCAGAAATATTCTTATTGGAATATAAGATCTATAACAGGCGTAGTATACCGTAGTATAGTGTATACTGATCCAGTATCGGATGATCACATGTAAGGCCTGGGGCTGGAGATGTGTCTGCCCCGTACGATACATATATCGGACATCAAGCAACTAGTCTCTTTGAATCGGATAATCCTGACCTTGTCATATTATCCCGATGGTTGCAACCATTATAGAGTACTAGTTCTGTATCCTGCGCGATCATCATCTCCATATGTCTGAAGTGATACTTCCGTCTTGACATCACACCCAATACACTACGATTCCGATAAACCTAGAAGAGGTGTACACAGAACCTGTTAAAGCCCTGGACGACCAAAACTAAAGTCTACCGATTGTCGCAAGTACTAGCGATGCAAGTCTCAGGTTAAGACCATATGCACCTACCCTGAAGCGGACTCCCATAGACACGCAGACATACTACCAATGGGATTCCGCGGGGTCTATCCAGAGCGAAGCTGTTTTCGTACCATCGGTAAAACACAACCTCCTACCGCACTTGCATAAGTATCCAATACTCAAATATATGAGAACTATGCTGTTGTGCCCTCACAACACGCACAAGTGCAGTACTAGTCTATTCCGCATTATCGATGTCCAATCTCGATAATACTACGACTAGGGATATTTAATGATTAAACCTTTATGGATTGATACTGTCTCATATCATCTCAATCCGGAATTAATCATAGGGACTTTTACCATTTATATATCAAAGTAAATAAATTACAAAACGGTAAAAGGCAATTTCATTACTACATAGTTAATTTTGTACAATAATACAATATCATTTACAAAATAGTGACGCTATGGGTCATTACTGTCTAACAATCTCCCACTTGGCCTATAGCCAGTCACTCAAGCATCTAATACCTGAACTATGTACATGTCGCTCAAACTTTTCCCGAGGAATAGCCTTCGTCAGCGGATCTGCAATATTATCCTCTGATGCGATCTTTTCGATCTTCACATCGCCACGATGTATGATCTCTCGAATCAGATGGAATCGTCGAAGAAATGTTTGGATCGTTGATGAGACCTTGGTTCCTTAGCCTGTGCTATAGCCCGCTATTGTCACAATACAATGGAACGGGCTCAGCTGCTAACGGAACTACTCCTAATCCAATTAGGAATTTACGGATCCAAACTGCCTCTTTTGCTGCTTCAGCTGCTGCAATGTACTCCGCTTCAGTTGTTGAATCGGCAACAGTATCTTGCTTGGAAGATTTCCAGCTCACTGCTCCGTTATTCAAACAAAATATGTACCCAGATTGCGACTTAAAGTCGTCTCTGTCGGTTTGGAAACTTGCATCGGTATACCCAGATACCTCAAGTTCTCCATCTCCATAGATTAAGAAAGCATCCTTAGTTCTGTTAAGATACTTAAGGATACTCTTAACCGCCATCCAGTGATCTTACCTGGATCGGCCTGATATCGACTGCACATGCTCAAAGCATGGGACACATCAGGTCGTGTACATATCATGGCATACATGATCGATCCGACTGCCGAGGCGAACGGAGTCCGACTCATGTTGTCTCTCTCATCTTGTGTTTTAGGACACATGTCCCTAGATAGATAGACGCCATGTGATATTGGTAACAGTCCCCTCTTGGACTGATCCATGTTGAATCTCTTCAACACTTTATCAATATATGTACTCTGGGAGAGTCCAAGTAGCTTTCTAGATCTATCCCGGTAGATCTTTATTCCTAGAATAAAAGCTGCCCCTCCCAGATCTTTCATGGAGAATTTCAATGAAAGCCAAGCTTTCACCGACGTTAACATGGGAATGTCATTGCCGATAAGCAATACATCGTCGACATAAAGGACAATAAAAGTCAGTGCACTCCCACTAACCTTCTTATATACACAAGGATCATCTTCGTTTTGAATGAAATCATATTCTTTTATGATCTCATCAAAACGCTGGTTCCACGACCGCGATGCTTGCTTCAGTCCATAAATGGACCGATTTAACTTACAAACCTTGTTTGCAAGTCTAGGTGCGATAAAACCGTCAGGCTGTTGCATATAAACATCCTCCGAAAGGTTTCCGTTAAGGAAAGCGGTTTTAACGTCCATCTGCCATATTTCATAATCGTAATATGCAGCTATTGCAAGCATTATCCGAATGGATTTAATCATGGCAACGGGTGAGAAGGTTTCGTCATAATCAACTCCAAGTCGTTGACGATATCCCTTCGCTACAAGCCTAGCTTTGTACGTTTGTACGTTGCCATCCATGTCAGTCTTCTTCTTGAAGACCCATTTGCATCCAATAGGCTTTACGCCTTCTGGTGCATCAACCAGTGTCCAAACTTGGTTGGTATACATGGAATCCATTTCGGCCTTCATGGCTTCTTGCCATAAAGCGGATTCGATACCTTGTATCGCTTCCTCATACGTAGCCGGTTCATTATCCTCAATAAGATTAATATCTACATGAGGTGAGATCAGGAATCCATACCTCTCAGGTATTACCCTGACTCTCTCCGACCTACGCGGTCCTTGTGTATTTGAAGATTGTGGTTCAGTCTCATCCCAGATGGACTGTTCATGTTCCGTTGATAATTCATTGCCAAGAACAGTATCACTACGACTTTCATCGAGTTCTACTTTCTTCCCACTAAACACTGCATTTAGGAATTCCTTCTCAAGGAAAACCGCATGTAGAGCAACAAATACTTTGTTCTCTTGTGGGTGATAGAAGTAATATCCTTTGGTTTCCCTAGGATATCCAACGAATAGGCATTTATCTGATTTGGGTTCAAGTTTGGTACCTTCCAAACGTTTAACGTATGCCCAGCAACCCCAAATCTTCAGGAATGAGAAACCCGGTTTCTTACCTGTCCATATCTCATATGGTGTCTGTTCAACAGACTTTGACGGAACCTTATTCAAAATAAGAACTGCACTGTTTAATGCATATCCCCAGAAGGAAATTGGCAGCTCAGTGCGACTCATCATCGACCTTACCATGTCCAACAAGGTACGGTTTCTCCGTTCGGACACACCATTTAATTGTGGTGTTCCAGGAGGAGTCCACTGTGAAAGAATACCATATTCTTTCAGGTAATCTTGAAACTCATTACTTAAGTATTCGCCACCACGGTCCGACCGTAATGTCTTAATACTCTTGCCTGTTTGTTTTTCAACTTCGTGTCGAAACTCTTTGAATTTCTCAAAAGTTTCCGACTTGTGCGTCATTAGATACACATAACCGTAACGTGATGCATCATCGGTAAAGGTTACGAAGTATCGATATCCACCTCTAGCCTGGCTAGACATGGGCCCACAAACGTCACTATGAACGAGGGCTAACAGTTCAGTGGCACGTTCACCTTTACCGCTAAAAGGTGATTTAGGCATTTTGCCTAATAAGCAAGATTCGCAGACGTCATATGAATTTGGATCAAATCCGTCCAAGTACCCACTCTTCGAAAGTGTGGATATGCGAGTCTTGTTAATGTGTCCCAGACGACAATGCCACATATAAGTTTCATCATTTGGATCACTCTTTTAAGCCTTTTGTTTGTTAATTTATATGTAGGAGATTCATTTATATTCAAAATATAAAGACCATTATTTGCAACTGCAGTGCATATTTCTGCATCATTTTTATATAAATAACACCCAGTGTTTCTAAATACAAAAGTGTACCCATTTCGGGTTAACAAAGATACAGATATAATATTCCTAGTCAAACTAGGTACATAATAACAGTCATTTAGTTTAAGTACATGCCCCGAGGGCAGTTCTAATACAAAAGTGCCCACGGCCAAAACAGCAACAGGAGTTCCGTTTCCAACTCGTAGATCAATCTCCCCTGAAGCCAGAGTCCTGCTGTTCTGCAGATCCTGCACATCAGTACATATATGAGAACCACAACCAGAATCAAAAATCCAATTTTTAAAACTAGAAGTAGCCATGTTTATTTCAATAACAAACATACCAGAGGTCGGTGCCTTGCCCGCCTTGATCTCCCTTCTGATCGCCTTGTTCATGCGGCAGTCACGCTTCCAGTGACCTCTTTGCGCAGCAGTTAAGGCATATGTCTTGTGACTTGTTCCTCGGCTTCCCAGAAGCCATCGGCATCTTGGCCTTGCCCTTGTTCTTACGCTTCTTCTTTTTCACCCCTCCAGTTGCCTTGGGCCCAGCCCTTGACGTCTGAGAGGTCGATGCAAAGTGCGCCTCGCGCTTGTTGCCTTTAAGAAGCTCTTTCTCTGACTCCTTAAGAATGGACAATAGCTCTCCAAGAGTATCGTCCGTATCCATCAACTTGTAGTTGATGATAATCTGCTTCCAAGTATCGGGAAGTGACTGTAAAAGCATGTCTACAGTCAGCTCAGCCTCCAAGACTATTCCCATCTTGGCCAGCTCATCAATGTCAGCTATCATTTGAGTCCCGTGGGCCTCAACTGAAGCGCCATCAGTCATACGGGAGCGAAAGAGTTTCTTCACCAACTCATACCTCTCCATCCGCTTATTAGTGCGGTGAAGATCCTTTAGTCTAGCCATCATATTATAAGGATCAAGTCCCTATTCTGGCGACGAATGAGTCAGAAGCAACTGAGTCGAAGAGAGATGAGCTGTTCTCATCACAATCATCGCTATGAGTTCTCCATAACTCCAGCTCAAGTGGCTCAGTGGGCCTCGGCCCGAGAGGTCTCTGTATGGTGTACAACAGCCTCTCTGCCCCAAGGACTATCCTCAGGTTCATTTCCCAGTCAGCAAAGTTCGTGCCCTTAAATACATTATCACCCATGATTATGTCTCGGACATTTCCTTTGTTTGCCATCTTAACTACGATAGTCCAACTATCTAGTTAACGATATATGGGTACAGTCAAACTGTTACAAGAAAAATAACATTTTATTAGTCCAACTAATGTTAAAATATTGACGAAATAAATTTTGTAAGCGCGTAAAGCTAAGTATCTGAATGAAATTGCAAATTCAATACTAGCCTCCCACTATTTTCTACAAGTCTCTAACCCTCTGTCGAGTACTCGGGAAATCCAATTTCCTAGTGGGCTAGGATCCCGTTAAATAACACACAACCTTGACTTTGGCCAACAAGTTGTATGATATTTAACTAGGTAGATCTCGAAGATCAATTGGATCCCATCCAATTCCTAGATCCGGTAGGTGGACATCCAAGTCCGAAACATATATATCTAATACATATGTCAATGTATCCAATACATTTTCCTAACCATTTCCTCTGAATCAACTAAGTCTTGGCTTTGGCACAACAAACTTAATGATTCCAGTTAAGCGGGACCCATTGACATGGAAAGTTTCGTAATCAATGTCGATGGACAAGAAGTGATCTTGACTTTGGCCAACAAATCACAACTTGGACAAGACACCGATATGGAACAAAACTCTCATGATTCAAACACATCCTCAATTGACAAAGGTCTTGACTTTGGCCAACAAACCAATGCCAATTTCGGATCTTGAGAAAGAATCACTCAACGGAAGGAAAATCGCTTAATATTGTTTGAGGGATTTTCGTGTAATTGGCAACCAATTAATTTATCTTTGTTAGGTCTCATCATCATACACCCTTAAGCATGCTTCTAAAACATCATAAAGCGCGTAAAGTAAAGTAATAGCGATATACGGATGGATATGAACAACAACTTGTTCCTAGAACAAATCACTCCCTTTCCTCTCCCCGCTAGAACTATTCTACTCTTACCCAATTACATAATACAATAAGAGAAACCTCATTTACATTGAGGGGAATTAGGTGAGAAGAGAATACAAAGAGACAATAAGAGAAAGGCTGGACACGCAGGTCCAATTTATAAATTCTAAATTTACAATAATTTCTAAAATTACCCTTCCCTTCTAATATCCATCCGATATACACTATTCATACATTACATCCACATTCATTCATTCAAGGCATGTTATACAACCAATCAAATCCAATTAATTAGTCTTTAATTAGGTGACAATACAATGTTCAAACAATTGTTTGCATTTGCGCGAGTCCAACTCAATTTGAGAATAAATACTTATAGTATGAATTCACGAATTATATCGAACTACTCGTCAAATCCAATTTAAGTCGTATTCAATACTAATCCTTATATTTAATTCCAAATTAAATATTTACACTTTTATTGTGCTTTTATGACTTAGATTCCAAATCTAATTCTATCGGGTCTCAAAGCCCAATCAACATCCAATGTCCGTTTAATTAAAGTCCGATGGGCTTTCAATTGATTTCATTAGGCTTGGGCCTTGGTCAATGTGGGTCAAACCCAATTTCCAAGCCCAATAAGGAATCACCCTCATTTGCCATAAAAATCAATATCAAGCCCATAAGGCCCAATTAAACATAAAAGCCCATTTATTACATTTGGACTTAATGGAGTGATTTAGGCCCATTTTGGATCCAATCCAATTTGCCCAAACCTACTTGGTCCAACCAAGCCCATTATGTCCAAATATAATAGTTTTAGGCCCAATTCAAAATTAAGCCCAATTAATCAAATTTTAAAATTCCAAATTTTATAACTTAATTAATTAAAGTGTAATGTCATGATTAATCCTTTAAATCAATATTTCCAAAATATCAAATTAATCCATTAATCATATTTTTATCTTAAATACATGTCCAACATTATTTAATCAAAAAATCAAGTCCCTAATCTTCTTCCATGCATTCGGCCAAGGTGATGAAAAATTACCGATTTCGTTTTCAATCCAATCGAATCACAAATCGTCATTTTATGTTCGTTTAAAGTCATCCAATGATTATAAAAACACAAATCATCATCTCCATGGTCTAGGTAGTATTCGGCCAAGCCTCTCCAAGAGGGGAAAAATTAATCCAATTTATTTTTCATGAAATTGATAATGTATAACATAATGTAACATACATTTAAGCATACTTAATCAATCAAAATCATCAAATCATGCTTCAATCAATTTTGCCCAAATATTACCCTAATATATTTTCATGCTCTTTAAGCTCAATGATACCATTGTTGGAAATTCTAATCCATGTCCCAAGATCAAAAGAGCAAACAAAACATATAAATGAATGAACAACAATATTGAAGTATGGCGGAATCATACTCACAAAGATCGGAATGCGGATGCGTTGATGAAATGAAAAAAATTTCTCCTTTGTGCAGTGAGGGTTTCGGCCAAACAGAAAAGAGAAGCTCCAAGCAATTTTTGATCCTTCCAAGCTCTAAGATTAGTTTCCCATAACACCTTTGTATGATCCCTTGATGGTGCTAGCCTTGTGTGTGATTTTATGTTCCAAACAAACACAAATTCTTCAAGTTTTTGCAACAAAAACAGAAAAGGATGGAGAGGGCTGTGAGAGCTCACAGTTTCGGTCATCAGAGAATAGGAGAGAGTGTTATGATTTTTGTTACAAAAATCAATTTATATTTATGCCATAATATTTATTAAATTAATAATAAACTTATGACACAAATCATGCAATGGCTTAGAGTGTCAAACACTCAAACTCCATGCAAAACCATTGAGTGTATTGTACACTATCACCATGCAATGTATTAACAATTAAATAATGCATAAAATGACATGTGTCATGTGGGCCCCACACAACCCAAATGAAAGTGGGCCCACGCGTACTCACGCGTTCGGGTTCGATATTTCCGAAATACCGAACTTTCGTCGCGACGTTAATTAAATCGAATTTAAATAAATAATGCGCCTAGCGAAATTATTATTTACGTCGCTAACGAATTAATTCTAAATTAACTCGTTTGCCCGAATTAAAATCTAATTTTAATTTCGCGTCGAAATCGAATTTCGATTATATATCGAATATAATAATTTTACGATTAATTCCAAATTAATCGTTCTCTCTCTATGTATAGTACTTTATCCAAGATAAAGTCTCTCCGTAATTAATCCAAGATTAATCGAGTTTGAATCATACGTCATTGGTGAATCTTCGGGAAGCGACCCAAGAGATCTCTTGGATATGTTGGCAGTAAATACGGCCGTCAGATTATCCGAACACGTACGTACCAAGTACTACGTTTTTACCGATTTACAAGACAAGGTTAGCCTCTAGCAAAACGCCATGCCTACCCAATTCTCCAGAAATATTCTTATTGGAATATAAGATCTATAACAGGCGTAGTACGTAGTATACCGTAGTATAGTGTATACTGATCCAGTATCGGATGATCACATGTAAGGCCTGGGGCTGGAGATGTGTCTGCCCCGTACGATACATATATCGGACATCAAGCAACTAGTCTCTTTGAATCGGATAATCCTGACCTTGTCATATTATCCCGATGGTTGCAACCATTATAGAGTACTAGTTCTGTATCCTGCGCGATCATCATCTCCATATGTCTGAAGTGAGTGATACTTCCGTCTTGACATCACACCCAATACACTACGATTCCCGATAAACCTAGAAGAGGTGTACACAGAACCTGTTAAAGCCCTGGACGACCAAAACTAAAGTCTACCGATTGTCGCAAGTACTAGCGATGCAAGTCTCAGGTTAAGACCATATGCACCTACCCTGAAGCGGACTCCCATAGACACGCAGACATACTACCAATGGGATTCCGCGGGGTCTATCCAGAGCGAAGCTGTTTTCCGTACCCACATCGGTAAAACACAACCTCCTACCGCACTTGCATAAGTATCCAATACTCAAATATATGAGAACTATGCTGTTGTGCCCTCACAACACGCACACAGTGTAGTACTAGTACTAGTCTATTCCGCATTATCGATGTCCAATCTCGATAATACTACGACTAGGGATATTTAATGATTAAACCTTTATGGATTGATATTGTCTCATATCATCTCAATCCGGAATTAATCATAGGGACTTTTACCATTATATATCAAAGTAATTAAATTACAAAACGGTAAAAGGCAATTTCATTACTACATAGTTAATTTTGTACAATAATACAATATCATTTACAAAATAGTGACGCTATGGGTCATTACTGTCTAACAACTTATAAGTGCCAACGTTAGGTTTTCTAGGTCAAACCAAGATCAAATTAATTTAAGCAAGAATCTTGTGAATACGCAAAGTAAAGTAGCGGAAAAATACTCATTGATCGGCTAAGTGGATGTAGGAGATAAACAAAAATTCAAGTCTTTGTGTGTGCTCCAAGCTCTCCTTTGCTGTGTATGTTGAGATTCCAAGCTTCCAGCTTTGAATCTTGAATTCCAAACTCATGGGAAAGGTTTCCCTATCACTTTGTATGATCTCTTTATGTGCTAGCAAAGGAAAATTTTGCAAAAAATTCATTATTCCTTTTTACAACTCTCGGCCAAGCAAGATGATGGAGGAGAGAAAGATGCATTTTCGGTTTTTTGAGAGAGAGGGAAGGAATGAATGTGTTGTGTGTTTGATTTCAAAAATCAATTACCATTTACCAATTTTCAAAAGTTGGTGAAATGTTCATCACATTTGACATTTGTGTAAGAAACAAGTTATCTACACATCACACTAACTTCCATCACAAAATGTGATGTGAAAGACAAGTGATGTGACATGTGATGTGACATGTGGGCCCCACTTAATTAAAATCCGAGTGGGCCTACAAACACATCCCGGGCTCGGGTTCGTTAATTCCGAATTAATGAATTTTCCGTTGCGACGTATTTAAATCAAATTTAATTAAATAATTATGCCTAGCAAAATTACTATTCACATCGCTCGCAAATTAATTCTAAATTAGTTCGTTCGCCCGAATTAAAATCCAATTTTAATTTCGTTATGAAATCTAATTTCATTTAATATATCGAATATATTATTTTATCGATTAATTCCAAATTAATCGCTCTCTCTATTAATCAAATTTTATCCCAGATAAGATTCTCCGTAATTACTCCTAGATTAATTTTCTCTCTCTTCCAATTAATCCAAGATTAATTATGTTCGAGTCATACATCATCGGTGAATCTTCGGGAAGCGACCCATGAGATCCTTGGATATGTTGGCAGTAAATCGGGTCGTCGGATTATCCGAACACGTGCGTACCCAGTACCACGTTCTTACCGATTACAAGACAGGGTGGCTTCTAGCAACGCACCGTGCCTACCCAATTCTCGAGAAATATTCTTTTAAGGAATATGTAATCTGTGTCAGGCGTAGTATACGTAGTATTGCGTATTGCGATCCAATATCGGATGTCACATGCTAGGCCTGGGGCTGGAATTGTGTCTGCCCCGTACGAAGCACATATCGGATCTCTGGTAACTAGTCTCTATAATCGGATAATCATGACCTAGTCATATTATCCAGATGACTGCAGTACTGAAGAGTACTAGTTCCGTATCCTACGTGATCATCATCTCCATATGACTGAAGTGTTACTTCCATCTTGACATCACACCCAATACACTACGATTCTCAATATACCCAGAAGAGGCGTACACAGAACCTGTTAAAGCCCCGGATGACCAAAACCAAAGTAATTGTCGAAAGTATTAGCGATGCAAGTCTCAGGTTAACCAAATACACCTACCCTGATTCGGACTTCCATAGACACATAGTCATACTACCAATGGAATTCCGAGGGGTCTATCCAGAGCAATGCTGTTTCCGTACCATCGGTAAACACAACCTCCGATTACACTTGCATAAGTATCCAATACTTAAATATATGAGAACTATGCTGTTATGCTCCCACAGCGCGCACAAGTGTAATACTAGTCTATTCCGCATTATCGATGTCCAGTCTCGATGATACTACGACTAGGGATATTTAATGATTAAACCTTAGTGGATTAATACTGTCTCATATCTTATTAATTCGGTACTAAACATATGGACTTTTATCATTTATGTATCTTGGTAATCCAATTACAAATGATAAAAGAGCAATTTCTTTGTCACATAGTTAATTTGTACAACAACACCATGTTCTGTACAAATAGTGATGCTATGGGTCATAATTGTCCAACAATCTCCCACTTGGCCTATAGCCAATCACTCAAGTGTCCTACACCTGAACTATGTACGGGTCACTCAATGTTCTGCTGAGAAACAGCTTTCGTCAGCGCTTTTGCATTGTTATCATCTGATGCGATTTATTCGATCATCACATTGCCATGATGTATGATCCAATGAATCAGATGAAATAGTTGAAATATATACTTGCAACTGCTAACAGAACTACTCCTAATCTAATTAGGAATTTTACAGATCCAAAATTGCTTCTTTTACTGACTCAGCTGTAGCAATATCCAGCTTTTGTTGTTTATTTGGCAACAGTATCTTGCTTGGAAGATTTCCAACTCATTGTTCTGTTATTCAAACTATGTAGTACCCTCATTACGACTTATAGTCATTTTTATCGGTTTGGAAACTTGCAGTGGTGAACCTAGTCACTTCAAGTTCTCCTTCTCCATATCTTAAGAAAGCGTCCTTAGTTCATCTAAGATGCTTAATGATGTTTTTAACATCAATCCAGTGACCACACCTGGATTGGCCTGATTGTGACTCCATATGCTCAAAGCCTATGAGACACCAGGTCACGTATATATCTTTCATTATACGAGTTCTCAGAGAGTGCCAACAACATTTAGATCTATCCCAGTAGATCCTTATTCCTAGAATGAAGGTTGCATCTCCCAAGTATTCTATAGAGAATTTTAATGAAAGCCAAGCTTTCACCGATTGTAATATGGGAATGTCATTTCCAAGAAATGATATGTCATCATTATATAGGACAATCATTGTCAGTGCGCTCCCACTAACCTCATTATATACACAAGAATCATTTTCGTTTTGAATTAAATTCATATACCATTATGATTACATCAAAACGCTGGTTCCAAGAATTCAATGCTTGCTTCAATCTATAAATGGATCGATTTAACTTGCAAACCTTGTTTGCATGTTTTGGTATGACAAAATCGTTAGGATGTTGTAAACATCCTCCAAAAGGTTTCCGTTTAAGGAAAGCGATTTTGACGTCCCTATGCCATATTTCATAAATGAAATATGCAGCATTAGTAAGCATTATCCGAATGGATTTAATCATGGCAACAGGTGAAAAAGTTTCGTCTTAGTCGACATTATGTCGTTGACGATACCCTTTATGTACATGCCTAGCTGTGTACATTTGTATGTTGCCATCCATGTATGTCTTCCTTGAAGACTCATATAGTACCAATAGGCACAATGCCTTCCGGTACATCAACCAGTATCCAAACTTGGTTGGTATACATGAAATCCATTTCGGACATCATGACATTTTGCCATAATAGGGGTCGATACCTTGTATCAATTCCTCATACGTAGTCGGTTCGTATTCCTCAATAAGATTGACATCTACATGAGGTGAGATCAGAAACCCATACCTCCCAGGTTGTTTTTCTGACTCTCTCTGACTTACACGGTTCTTGTGTATTCAAAGGTTATGGTACGGTTTCATCCCTGATGAACTGTTTTTGTTCCGTTAAGGAATCGATGCCTAGAATAGTATTACTCCGATTTTCATCGAGTTTTACTTTCCTCCCACTTACCACTGCATATGGGGATTCCTCTTAGGAAAACAGCATGGAGAGCAACAATTACATTGTTCTTTTGTGAGGTTTATAAGTACTATACTTTGGTTTCCCTAGGATAACCTACAAATTAGGCACTTATCCGATTTGGGTTTTAGTTTGGTATCATCCAAACATATGCCTAGCATTCCCAAATCTTCAGGAATGAGAAAACCCGGTTTCTTTCCTCTTCATATCTAATATGAAATCTGTCTAACAGATTTTCATGGAACCTTATTCAAAATAAGCATTGCACTATTTAATGTGTATCCTTAGAAGGAAAATGGTAGCTCAGAGCGACTCATAATTAACCTTACCATGTCCAACAAAGTTCGGTTTCTCTATTCGGACACACCGTCAAATTGAGGTGTTCCGGGAGGAGTCCACTGTGAAAGAACACTATATTCTTTCAAATGGTCGATAAACTTATTGCTTAAGTATTTTCCACCACAGTCTAACCGTGACGGTTTAATACTTTAGCCTGTCTATCTGTCTACTTCGTGTCGAAACTCTAAAAGTTTCTGACTTGTGTTTCATAAGATACAGATAACCATAACGCGATGCCACATCCGTAAAGGTTACGAAGTATTCATATCCACCTCTAGCCTAGCTAGATATGGGCCCACTTACGTCACTATGAACGAGGGCTAACAGATGGGTGGCACTTGCGCTTTTACCAAGTAAAAGGTGTTTTAGGCACTTTGCCTAATAAACTAGATTCGTAGACATCATTTGATTAGAATCAAATCCGTCCTAGTACCCACTCTTCGAAAGTGTGGATATATGAGTCTTGTTAATGTGTCCCAGACAACAATGCCACAAATAAGTCTCATATGATTAAATCAGTTTGAGCTATTTGTTTGTCATGTTATACGTTTGAGATTCATTTATATTCAAAATATAAATATTGTTATTCACATCTAATGTGTTTATCTCAATATCATCTTTATAAAAAAAAAACACTTAGTGTTCTAGAATATAAAGGTATACCCACAACGGGTTATACTAGTGTTGGAGTTTCTACGGTCCCGATGATCGATTAAAGCAATGAAACATAAGTACGAATACTCGAAGAAGTTGCAGAATACTTACATCGATCGGTTGAGGTGATGCGTCGAAGAACAAAAATCTTTTACTCCCTCCAAGGTGGTCACAGTAGTGGCAGTTTTTGCTCCTCGAATTTTCGGTCAACTCCAAGCTCCAAGCTTTCGAATGGTGATTCCAAGCTCACGGGTGCGGTTCCCTATCATCTTCGCAAGACTCTAAAGTGTGCTACCACTCCGGAAATTTTGCCGTAAAACTTCCGTATAGCTTCTTCAACCTCTCGGTTTTGTGACAGAAAAGGAAGAAGATGATACAGCCCCTTGGGCGTGAGAGTGGGGAGAGGAAAGAGAGAAGAAAGTTGTGTTGGTTGGTGGAAAAAATGTGTATCTAATACACTTATTTGATTTTCCAAAAATCAAATAAAGATTTACCAATTTTTCTTTTCCAAAAAGTCAAGGCAATTAAAGCCTTCAACCACTTCCATCAATCAATCAATCAAGTGACAAGTTGGCACATCACTCAAAGTGACTAATGTTTTGACGCTTGATGCGACTAGTGGTTTGACGTTTGATGTGACTTGCGGGCCACACTTAAGTTCACAATACGAGTGCGCTCGCAAACACTCCCAGGCTCGGGTTCGCTAATTCTAAATTAACGAATTTTCCGTTGCGACGTAATTAAATAATTATGCCTAGCAAAATTACTATTCATGTCGCTAACGAATTAATTCTAAATTAACTCGTTCGCCCGAATTAAAATCCAATTTCAATTCCACATCGAAATCCAATTTCATATAATATATCGAATATATTATTTTATCGATTAATTCCAATTTAATCGTTCTCTCTCTTTAAATAATATTTTATCCCAGATAAAATATCTCCGTAATTAATCCCAGATTAATTCTCTCTCTACTAATTAATCCCATCGGTGAATCTTCGAGAAGCGACCCATGAGATCCTCGGATATGTTGGCAGTAAATTCGGTCGTCGGACTATCCGAACACGTACGTACCTACTACTACGTTTTTACCGATTTACAAGACAAGGTTGGCTTCTAGCAAAGCGCCGTGCCTTCCCAATTCTCCAGAAATATCCTTACAGGAATATGTGATCTATATCAGGCGTAGTATACGTAGTATTGCGTATTACGATCCAGTATGGGATGTCATGTGCAAGGCCTGGGGCTGGAAATGTGTCTGCCCCGTACGAAGTACATATCAGATCTCTGGTAACTAGTCTCTATAATCGGATAAACATGACCTGGTCATAATTAAAGAAGAAATTGATGAACCATCCAGAAGTGTGTTGTGTGTAATTATTAAAGTCACTTTCAATCATTTTCAAAGCAAAAAAATAAATTAATAAATAAATAATAAAAATTATCAAATCATCACCAAACATGATAAGAGATTAGTGGAGCAATTAATAATGGATTTGGTGGAGCAATTAGTGGAGCAATTAATAATTAATTTGTTGGATGATTTGATGGAGGAAAAATTTTGCCTATAAATACCAAGCCATTTCATTTGTAAAATTCATACTTTCTTCTAAGGAATTCCTTAAGAATACTAAGAAGATTGTATCTTGTTTGTTTATTTACATCTTTCAGTAATTAATTTCCGCTTTCGCACTTTCTTTTCTTTACTTTTCAGTTTTTACTTTCCGCAATTTACTTTTACGCACAATACTTTTCTTTCTTTAATTTTCAGTTTTTATTTTTTAGTAATTTACTTTCAACAATTTACTTTTCAGCAATTTACTTTTCAGAAATTTACTTTCAACAATTTACTTTCAGTATTTAATTTTCAGTACTTAATTTCAGCATTTACTTTCAGCATTTACTTTCAGTATTTTACTTTATGTCTTTTATTTTATTTAAGTTTTTTTTTACTACCCGTAAATATGTGTCGTAACTAAGCCAGTTATCTGGGGTTGTGATGAAATCCAATATCACCGGTTTATAAGGGCTTAGATTATAGCTTGGGTAATATAGAGATTTATTTATTGAGTCTTAATCTTAATGCTTTTTCATTAACTGGCCATTAATAAAATTGAACTGGGAAACTTAAAATGAACTAGACATAGGGATTTTAAGTTTAAGACCTTAGACTCAATAGTCCACGATCTTCCTTGAGGATAGATAACCATTTAATATATTTCCTTACAGGATAAACATATACCTGTCGGGCGGGGGTAGCCATAATTGGAACTTAAACTTAATGAATCCAGATAATTTGGTTGACATAGACATATGGTTCAATTGGGTTAAACTGGGTATTTGTGTCTGACCATCGACAGAGGCTTACACATAATTTAGTGTTCCAGGTTAATAAATCAATATATTACCCAACTTTAAGATAACCACTTCATCTTTAAAATGATATTGGAAGAAATCACAACCCTATATAGTTTTTAATATTGCATTTTCTTAAAACCTACTTTCGAACAATTTTATTTACTTGTTTTTAAATTTAGAATCGTCACCATTTCAAATCAATCAAACAACCTGTTAGATACTAGTAATCATTTGACCTCATAAAATTAATAGATTAGATATTAAGTCCTCGTGGGATCGATATTCTTATACTACTTGAACGATACGTGCGCTTGCGTTATACGTGTGTGTTTACGCCGGTCAAGTTTTTGGCGCCGTTGCCGGGGACTTATTTATCTTTCACTATTAATTTTGGGGTTAGATACGTTACTTGTATCTAATTTCTTTTTACTTATTGTTTTTGTTTTCTTGTGTTTCAGGTTCTCAGAAACTACATGAGATGAACCAGAAGCTTTGAACGCCGATGATTTGACCCAGAAATTGAAAGAACCATCAGACAGTTGAGAAGGGAAAGGCGAGAAGGCCAAAAAGCTTTAGTCAACATGGAACCTGAACCGTTGGAGGTTGCACCACCAATTCCCATTCGAGACAGAACCATTCCGGTGGTTGACAGACTCATTTCCTGTATTGTACTTCCTCCCTTACCAGCAAATGCGTGTGACATCAAAACATGCATTCAGATGATTCAGTAGTCAGTTCAGTTTGGGGGTATGCAACTGAAGATCCTAATGCCCACATCAGTAACTTCCTGGAAGTTTGCGGCACTTTCAACTACAACAGAGCATCAGAAGAAGCAATGAGACTGCGTGTTTTCCCATACTCCTTGAAGGACAGAGCTAAAGCTTGGCTACATTCACTACCAGTAGGTTCCATCACAACTTGGAACACTCTAGCCACAAAATTCCTTGCAAAGTACTTTCCACCAACAAGAACTGCAAAGTTGAGGAATGACATCACATCTTTTGTACAACAAGATTCAGAATCCCTTTGCGAAGCTTGGGAAAGATTCAAAGATTTACTCTGGAAATGTCCTCATCATGAGATTCCAAAATGGCTTCAAGTCCAAACATTCTATAATGGACTTTCTGGAATAATGAGAACCACAATCGATGCTGCTGCTGGAGGAGCTTTAATGGCAAAAGGAGAAGATGAAGCCTGTGACCTAATCGAAGAAATGGCCAACAACAATTCTTTATGGCCAACAGAAAGGAGCATGATCCAAAGAATTGCAGGAATTTATGAAGTTGGAGCCAACACAGCACTGAATTCCAAGCTGGATGTGATTTGCAAAATCTGGAAACTCTTAACATAAAAGTTAATGGTGGATCCACAAGTTCACCATTTGGAGGAGCACCTGAGTCAGAATCTTTCAACCAACATAAAGAAACGGTGAATTATGTCAATAATTTCAACAGACAGGGGAACAATCTATATTCCAACACCTACAACCCATGGTGGAGGAATCATCCCAATTTCACATGGAGAAACAATTCAGGGCAAATGAACAATCTACCACCCGGATTCCAACAACAGAACAAAAGCCAGGAACAGGCAAATGAACCAGGAATAACAGGCAAAAAAAGACATTCTTTCACGAAAGCGGAGATTGGGAGATTATGAGACAGTAGCATTATCAGAAGAATGCAGCGCCATCATTCAGAGAAAACTTCCTCCAAAGTTGAAAGATCCTGGCAGTTTCACTGTTCCTTGTACCATAGGAGAACATGACTTCGATAAGGCTCTGTGTGATTTAGGTGCTAGTGTTAACCTGATGCCTTTTTCTATTTTCAGGAAACTGAGAATTTTAGAAACAATGCCCACTTCAGTCTCACTACAACTTGCTGATAGAATGCTCGTATTTCCAAGAGGCGTAGTTGAGGATGTGCTGGTCAAGGTTGACAAATTCCTTTTCCCAGCAGATTTTATTGTCCTTGATATGGAGGAAGACGCAGACGTGCCAATCATCCTCGGGAGACCATTCTTGGCTACAGGTCGAACCATTATTGATGTACAAAAATGAGAACTAACCATGAGGGTACAAGACCAAGAAGTAACATTCAATGTTTTCAAAGCCATGAATTTCCCAGATGATGAAAAGAAGGAGGAATGTTTCAGACTTTATGTGATACATAGTACCGTTCAGAACTCTGATGAAAGACAAAGTTCTACTGACAAACTTAAAGTATGTCAATTACCTGTGGAGCCTGAAGATAAAGCGCACTGCGTACTGAAGAAGCCTATTATTGCACTACAAGCAATAGAAGAGAAAAAGTTCCACCAGCTCAACGAATTGGAGGAATTTCACATACATCCTTTTGAGGATGCCAAATTGTATAAGGAAAAGGCAAGGAAAATACATGATGAGAAGATAGTGCGCATACAACTGGAACTAGGGCAGAAGGTACTGTTAAACAAATCAAGGGGGAAATTCTTCCCATGGAAGCCAAAATCACGGTGGTCAGGTCCATTTGTGATCACCAAGGTTTTACCAGACAGAGCCGTTGAGATACATGATCCTTACTCCAACAAAACTTTCAAGGTTAAAAACAAGCGTGTTAAGCACTACTGGGGAGAATCATTTGAGCGACAAAAAGAAAGTGTCACACTTTCAGATCTAGCCTAACGTTCGAGAAGTCACGTCTAGCTTATGACTTTAAACTTAGCGCTCGCAGGAAGGCAACCCATGCAATTTTTGTATATATTGTGATCTGGTGTGTTTTATTTTTGTGTGTTAATTTTTGCAGGTTTATTCATTTCACGATGGAAGAAGCTCTCACAAATCTTCGCAAGCAATTTCCTTCTCTCCCTCAAAAATCTCTTATGAAAGTTTACAAAGCTCGCTTAGAACGGATGAGACTACTGATGATCAAAGGTATTCCTACTGACATTCGTTGGTTAATTGAAGCACGGGTTTGATTGGCAGGTGAGTCTTCTGACTCTATTATTTCACATTTGCCTGGTTTAGGAAGAGCACATATGCTAAAAAGAGAAGAGCCAAAAGAATGTGTGTTTGTTATAAATGTGCTCGTATGTTTTGTAATACTCGTTGTCGTTCTTTAGGAATGGTGTCTGATAATCGCGAAGACAAAATAAATTCATTAGGGATGGCTTGAGTAAGGAGTCTTTAGATGATATATCTTTAACTCTTGAGACGCATCCCAATGGATATGTTCACATAGCCATTCGCAAATTACATACACAATTCCAAAAAGAAAGACAACAATTAAGTCTTGGGAATCTGACTCAAAAAGACCCTGTTTGCCAGTTTATAAGAAAATTGGATGGGAAGCTTGTCCCTGATGAATAGACGTCAATCAATCCGTTACTTTTCTTGTAAATATTATATCTCTTTGTCTTTTCTTAATAATTGTGATTTGTTTTGTTTTTTTCTTTTATTTTCTCCGACAGGATCCAGACCTTTTTTACTATCACGATATTATTTCGCTACTAATCGTCCTCTGGAAGATACTTGTGTTATTATTACTCACCCTTTTCAGGTATTATAAATTCAGCCCGTCATTGCACTTTTGAAGGCATCCAGAGTTGAGAAAGAAATACATAAAAAAAATGGAAGCCACTTCAAGAAGACGAGTTGAAAACATCTGTGTGTTTTGCGGTAGTAGTGTTGGTGTTAAGCCACAATACGTGGAAGAATCACAAGAATTGGGTCGAGTCTTAGCTGCAAGGAATATGTACTTAATATATGGTGGAGGAAATCTTGGACTTATGGGGATCGTTTCAAAGGCTGTACAGGAAGGAGGCAGTCACGTTTTGGGAATCATCCAAAAACCCTTGGCAGAGGCAAATCTTATTGAACCATCAAACGGAGAGGAACTGATTGTGCCAGGTATGTCTGAACGACAGGTAGAAATGATTAACCGTTCTGATGCTTTTATTGCTTTGCCAGGTGTCTTGGGTACATTGGAGGAAATTTTTATTGTGCTATCTTGGGCAAATCTGAACATACACCAGAAACCAATTGGGCTGTTTAACGTTGATGGATTTTATGATTTTCTTTGTGTATTTCTTGATGATGCCCAGAGAAATGGGTTAGTGTCAAAACCTTTGAAAGAACTCCTATTTACTGCCAGACCTGCTCCGAATCTAATAGACCAACTCTTAGCCTCTGACCACAAGTTGACCCTATCCTTTCAAAGATAAATTGGTCCGAGGACGATCGTGGTAAAAGGCGTCGTGTTAATCTGGATCTTAACCTTTAATTTCTTGTAGAATTTCAGCTAACCAGGTATTATCTTCTAAACTCTTCTTATACTATTTAAGACATTGGAGACAATGTCTCATTTAGGTTTGGGGGAGGGAATTAGTTGATTAGTATCTTCTTTTTAGTTGTGTGTTGTTTTTATTTTTAGTTCAAAATTTTTCGAAAAATACAAAAAAATTGAAAATTTTTCAAAAATTACAAAAATATTTTGCGTTTTTGTTTTTATTTTGACTAAAAATGTGAAATTGGTGAGAGATAGCTGAGTAAGGAGTTTCCACTCCTGAGACGTATCTCAAGCCTATTTTCGAAATAAGTTAATTTTTTTTTATTTCCTTTTGAATTATTTAATTTGTGAATTCTCCAAAAAACGGACTAAAATGGATCTTCATATGCTCAGTTGACAGGTATTATCAACATATATAGTAACATACGGACATGAGCTAAAATTGAAAAGTTTGTAATATTCAGTGCTCTAGTTTAATTAGAGAAAGCATCTCAAAAAGCAATGGAGTAAAAAAAAAATCAAAAATCAAAGAAAAAAAATCAGAAAAATCAGAGAAATTATTCCATTGCTGAAAAAAGATGTGAATTCTGATAAAACTTTAGGATAAAAATATTACTCTCTTATCAACTATAGTTGTGACTGTTGTGGGCAAAAATGAGTTGATTAATATTTTTTCGACTGTGTATATGGAGAATGGTAAAAATAATCGGAGAATTTACTTATTCGGTAATTTAGAATGAAACAAAACAACTATTGACTTGGAGTAGAAGTTTCACCTGATTAGTCACTAACTTCTTTATTCTCTTTTCTCTTGTCTTTTTGCTTTTGTGTGCATTAGTTTTATTATCTTTTTACTTTTGTAAAATTTTTGTCGGTATCGTTGCTGTAAGCCCTCACGAGACTACAACTCGTCCACTAGGGACACATAGGGGTTTAAAGGCTTGTTGCATATGCTAAATGCAACCATGATCCCTACGAAAGTGGCTTAGTTTAATTTTAATTGTTTCTTGTATTTTATTTTATTGTTTTGCTCGAGGACTAGCATAATGTTAGGTTTGGGGGTGTGATGAGCGGAAAATATATCAATATTTACTGCCTCTTTTACTTAATATTTTGTTTAGTTTCTCGGGTTTGATGAACGTTTTGATATGTTTTAGTTTATTTTGTAGATAAAATAATATTGGGACTTAATGAAATCATTTAGGATGAAATATGGGTCAAATAAGGGTAAAAATTGGACTTGACATATTAATTTTGGAGATTGGAAACTTGAAAGGGCGTTTTTGACGAAGTGCAGTTTTGGAAATTCCAGTTTTGCGCATCTGTCGTAATTTAGGCATAACTTTTTACTCCGATATCGGATTGAACTGATTCAAGTTCCAGATTAAATAAGACTCAAAGATCTATAGCTTTGAAACACAAAATAATTTCGAATTTTGAAGATTTCATGCCCGAAATTGATGAACCATCCAGAATTGTGTTGTGTGTAATTATTAAAGTCACTTTCAATCATTTTCAAAGCAAAAAAATAATTAATAAATAAATAATAAAAATTATCAAATCATCACCAAACATGATAAGAGATTAGTGCAGAAATTAATAATGGATTTGGTGGAGCAATTAATGGAGCAATTAATAATTGATTTGGTGGATGATTTGATGGAGTCAAAATTTTGCCTATAAATACCAAGCCATTTCATTTGTAAAATTCATATTTTCTTCTAAGGAATTCCTTAAGAATACTAAGAAGATTGTATCTTGTTTGTTTATTTACAGCTTTCAGTAATTAATTTCCGCTTTCGCACTTTTTTTTTTTACTTTTCAGTTTTTACTTTCCGCAATTTACTTTTACGCACAGTACTTTTCTTTCGTTAATTTTCAGTTTTTACTTTTCAGTAATTTACTTTTCAGCAATTTACTTTTCAGCAATTTACTTTCAGCATTTAATTTTCAGTATTTAATTTCAGCATTTACTTTCAGCATTTACTTTTCAGTATTAATTTTCAGTATTTTACTTTATGTCTTTTATTTTATTTAAGTTTTTTTTTTACTACCCGTAAATATGTGTCGTAACTAAGCCAGTTATCTGGGGTTGTGATGAAATCCAATATCATCGGTTTATAAGGGGTTAGATTATAGCTTGGGTAATATAAAGATTTATTTATTGAGTCTTAATCTTAATGCTTTTTCATTAACTGGCCATTAATAAAATTGAACTGGGAAACTTAAAATGAACTAGACATAGGGATTTTAAGTTTAAGACCTTAGACTCAATAGTCCACGATCTTCCTTGAGGATAGATAACCATTTAATAGATTTCCTTACAGGATAGACATATACCTGTCGGGCGGGGGTAGCCATAATTGGAACTTAAACTTAATGAATCCAGATAATTTGGTTGACATAGATATATGGTTCAATTGGGTTAAACTGGGTATTTGTGTCTGACCATCGACAGAGGCTTACACATAATTTAGTGTTCCAGGTTAATAAATCAATATATTACCCAACTTTAAGATAACCACTTCATCTTTAAAATGATATTGGAAGAAATCACAACCCTAGATAGTTTTTAATATTGCATTTTCTTAAAACCTACTTTCGAAAAGTTTTATTTACTTGTTTTTAAATTTAGAATCGTCACCATTTCAAATCAATCAAACAACCTGTTAGATACTAGTAATCATTTGACCTCATAAAATTAATAGATTAGATATTAAGTCCTCGTGGGATCGATATTTTTATACTACTTGAACGATACGTGCGCTTGCGTTATACGTGTTTACGCCGGTCAGTATCATATACCCAAATATATGAGAACTTTGTCGTTATGCCCTCACAACGCGCACAAGTGTAATACTAGTCTTTTACGCATTATCGATGTCCAATCTCGATAATACTCTGACTAGGGATATTTAATGATTAAAACTTCGTGGATTGATACTGTCTCATATCATCTCAATCCAGGAACTAATCATATGGACCTTTCATCATTTATACATCTTGGTGATCTAATCACAAATGATAAAAGAGCAATTTCCTTTGTCACATAGTTAATTTGTACAACAACACCATGATCTGTACAAATAGTGACGCTATGGGTCATAACTGTCCAACAATCTCCCACTTGGCCTATAGCCAGTCACTCAAGTATCTACACCCAAACTATGTACGGTTCGCTCAAACTTCTGCTGAGAAAACGCTTTCGTCAACGGATTTGCATGATTATCATCTGATGCGATTTATTCGATCATCACATCGCCACGATATATGATCCGAATGAATCAAATGGATATATGAAGTATATATATGGATCGTTGATGAGACCATTAATTCTTTAGCCTGTGTTGTAGCCTAGCTCAGCTGCTAACAGAACTATTCCTAATCTGATTAGGATTATTATCGATCCAAAAGGCTTCTATTGCTGCCTCAGCTACAGCAATAACCCGTTTTTGTTGTTTATTCGGTAACAATATCTTGCTTGGAAGATTTCCAACTCACTGTTCCGTTATTCAAACTTTATATCGGTTAGGAAACTTGCAACGGTGAACCCAGTCACCTCAAGTTCTCCTTCTCCAAAGTAACAGAAAGCATCCTTAGTTCATCTAAGATACTTTAGGATGTTCTTAACATCAATCCAGTGACTATCACTTGGATTTTCCCGATTGTGACTCCATATGCTCAAAGCATATGAGACATCAGGTCGCGTACATTTATTTCAATGTACGAGTTCTCGGAGAGTATTAACAACTTTAAATCTATCCCAGTAGATCTTTATTCCTAGAATAAAGGTTGTTTCTCCCAAGAATTCTACGGAGAATTTTTCATGAAAGCCAAGCTTTCACCGATTGTATTATGGGAATATCATTTCCAAGAAATGATATGTCATCATTACTTAGGACATTCATTGTCAGTGCACTCCCATTAATCTCCTTATAAACACAAGAATCATTTTCGTTTTGAATTAAATCATACACCATTATGATTACATCAAAACGAAAATTCCAAGAACGTTATGCTTGCTTCAATCCATCCATGGATCGAATAACTTGCAAACCTTGTTTGCTTATTTTGGTACGAAAAAACCGTCAGGATGTTGTAAACATCCTCCAAAAGGTTTCCATTAAGGAAAGCGGTTTTGGCATTTAGCTGCCATATTTCATGAATGAAACATGCAGCATTAGCAAGCATTATCCAAATGGATTTAACCATTGCAACAAGTAAAAGGTTTCATCGTAATCGACACAATGTTGATAACGATACCTTTTCGCTACAAGCCCAGCTTAGTATGTTGGTATGTTGCCCACCATGTATGTCTTCCTTGAAGACTTATATCGTACCAATAGGCACAATGCCTTCTGGTACAACAACTAGTATCCAAACTTGGTTGGTTTACATAGAATCCATTTCGGACTTCATGGCACTTTTCCATAATAGGGAGTCAATAACTTGTATCACTTCCTCATACGTAGTCAGTTCGTATTCCTCAATAAGATTGACATTTTTACGAGGTGAGATCATAAACCCATACCCCAAGTTGTTTTCTGACTCTCTCCAACTTAGGCGGTTCTTGTGTATTCGAAGATTATTGGTATAGTTTCATCCTTGTTGAACTATTTGAGTTCCATTAAGGAATCAGTGTCTGGAACAGTATTACTCTAATTTTCATCGAGTTTTACTTTCCTCCCACTTACCACTGCATATCGGTATTCCTCTTAGGAAAACCGCATGGCGAGCAACAATTACATTGTTCTCTTGTGAGATGTATAAGTACTATACTTTGGTTTCCCTAAGATAACCTACAAATTAATCCAATCATGCATCACAACCATGTATTCACACAAGCATGTTATCAATCAATCTAATCCAATTAATTAATCTGATAATTAATGACCATCCAATGTTCAAACAACGATTTGATTTTGCGCGAGTCAAACTCGTTTTGCGAATAAGTACTCAAAGTATGAATTCTTGAATTAAATTAAACTACAACATTAAATCCAATTTAATATGTATTTAATACTAATTCATTATTTAATTCCAAATTAAATATTTCACTTTATTAACGAACCTTTACGACTTAAATTCCAAATTTAATCGTTACGGGTCTCAAAGCCCGATTAACATCCAATGTTAATTTAGTTAAAGTCCAATGGGCTTTTAATTAATTTCTTAAGGCGTGGGCTTCGGCAACCAAAGCCCAATCAAGAAACAACCCCATACGCCTATAAATCAATTTAGGCCCATTTGGCCCAATTAAACTTTAAAGGTCCATTAGTCATAATTGGACTTTATGGAATTGGTTTTGGGCTCAATTGGATCCAACCAATTTCGCCTAAACCCATCTAAGCCCAATAACAACTTTACAAGCCCAAATCCAATTTAAGCCCAATTAATTAAACTACAAAAATTCCAAATTTCATATTTAATTAATCAAAGTGTATGCCATAATTAATCAACCAAATCATATTTCCAAAACACCAATTAGCCTAATTAATTACGCTCATTAGCATAAAAACATGTCCAACACATTTTAATTAAAAATCAAACCCATTTTCCATGCTTCATGTCTCGGTAATTAGGGGTTTTTAATGTCCAATTCGAATTCAATGCAATTAAATCCAATTGAACATTAAATCAACAATTCCCAATTGATATCAAGTCATCCAATGAATCAAAAATCAAAAATACCAAGACATTAGGTGTAACATCCCAGATTTTCGAGATAGTTCTAGAAAATTTTCGGACGGATGTTGTAGTCGCGGATCGTGATAATATTGAAGAATAAGGGTTCGAGCGAAGTTATATGAGTTGGAATACTATATTATGAATTTACGTCGCGTTGGAAAACGCGTGGGGATCAAAAGTCAGTTACGCGATTTTCGTAAAACGCGTAAAGTTTACAGTTTTGGTCACGAAGGGAGCAAACAAACTCCGATCGAGCTGAATTTTAGACCATCGGACTCATTTTTCCGAGACGAACAACTTTCGTGTCGAACACTTTTCGAGAATCGCATCAGAAGGGCTCCGAAATTGCAATATTCCAGAAGATTCCAGAATAGGGGGTGATTTGTTATTTTCGCAGGGACCAAATTGATATTTTCCAGTTGGGTATATAAAGCCTCATAGTTTCACTTAATTGTAAAAGGTGCAAAACTTTCAAAAACCCCAAAATCGCCCCCCACCCCCAAAAAGTCGATCACCTTCTTCCTCCCCTTGCGCCGGCCACATTCCGGCCATTGGTGGCCGGCGCACCACCACCAATCCGTCCAGAAGGCCACCCTCGACCCTCTTCTGCCGGAGGCCGGCCAAAGGACGCCGGAATCCGGCGAACCGACGTGTAGAAGGGGCGTGAGATGGGTTGTTCGATCCCGGCTCGTCGGGTCGTTCCACGAGCCGTGCCACCCGCTAAATCGAAGCCCTCGACGAGTACTACGAGTGTGCGGAGTTGATTCCACCGAACAGCGACCGGAATCACGCGAATCGAGGAAAGAAGTCGCGCATGAATAGTAGACCCAGATGAACAGTAGCTCCGATCGGAATTTCGTCGACACCAGCGCGTTCGTATGGCCGATGGGAGTCCGAATATGGCCAGAAAGTTCGGTACGACTCTCCGTTTAGAATTCGTCATTTTAAAGTTTACAGCTTTATATTCGGATGTTTCTAGTAGTTCCGTAGTGTAGCGAATTAGCATGAAACGAATTGAATATGTTTTTATATGTTAAAACGATAAATGTGGTAGAATCCGGGGTGAATCGGATGAGGTATTATCGATCCGGTAGAATTAGCGAGATTCCGGTAAAACGGCGTTTCTCGCGCGATTGAGTGTAGATGATCGTAAATATAGTTATGATGTAATTATGGTGTTGCGAGGGTAATTGAGTATTTCCGGGTTAGTATTTCCGAATAGTATAGAAAGATGTATTAGAGTAATGAAGTTTGAAACGGTAGGATCAGAGAGGATTCGTATGCTCTGGAGAAAGTCCGTAGTTTATTATAGATGAGTAGAAAGTTCCGCAAATAGCGGTTCTGATTGCGTTTTATGATTTGTTTTGACAGATCGGGTTCAGGTACGAGTGTTCGCCTAGCCAGGTAAGTAACTCATGCTTTGATTACTTAAGAAGTTATTGTTGTACGAAAGTAGTATTATAATAAAGTTATGTATAATCAAATGTAAGAAACTAATATATATACATATAAAGATGATCGTAGAAGCAAGAAGCTAGTGAATTGGTACACAGATATAGATAAGAGCAAACGAGTATAAGCGGAAAGATAAGTTAAAGATAAACAGAAGTATTCAGAAGCAAAGAGAAACATTCGTCGGTATGGACGGGTTTATGTAAATATATATATAGATGGTGCATGTAACGATGTCTTATTCATGAATTTAATTAATAAAACTTGGGTATGGGGGGTTTGGAGAAAAACTACACCCCAGGGAATGGGATCACAGTTATAAGTGAGATAATCATATGTGAATTAGTGTTATGAACGTAAGACTTTATTTTATGTATTGTATAAGAATATTAGTATGCATGAGTAAATGAAAACTAGTGACTACTGATACATGTATATAAAATGGTAGAAAGCATAAAGATGTAGCATATGTTTGTGAATATATAAAAGATTATGATTCGAGATGCTTGAGTACAATCGATAGTTAGAGAATAGTGAATTAGCTTAAGAACCATTGTTTAAAAAACCGCATAAAGCGGCCGCCTCGCGGCGATGGAGCGCCGAGGCGGCCGCTTTATGCGGTTTTTTCGAAACGGCCGCCTTCTGCTGGAAAATAATTGATGATAGGTGGGAGTCTCAGTTGCACCGTCAATTGCATGGAGCTGCTTATTTTTTGAATCCTCATATCCAGTATGCAAGCACTCCTCCTTCCCAGCATCCGGAGATTAGGCGTGGGTATCTTATATGCTTGGAGAAACTGTTGCCCAATCCCGATGATCAATGTGCGGCAGATATACAATCAGATGCCTTTCTAAATAAGCAAGGATTATTTGGCACCAGTATGGCCAAACAAACCGTCTTCAATCGTAGTCCTGGTATGTGAATTATCACTTTTGTGTAATTATTAACTATAAGATATTATATGAATTTTGAAAGTGTATATTCAATCTTATTGTAGCTGACTGGTGGAGAGCATTCGGCGGTGAAGCTCATCAACTGCAATCTTTAGCAATAAAGATTTTAAGTCTAACATGCTCATCCTCGGGGTGTGAACGCAATTGGAGTGCATTTAATATGGTATGATCTAATAATAACTAGTGTTTTATGAATACTTACTTTATTCAACTTCTGATAATTTGAATAAATAAATTGTAGATTCATACAAAGAAGAGAAATAGATTATCCACCGAGAAATTGAACTCATTAGTATACATAATGTACAATAGGCGATTGAAGCAAAAATACATGAAAAAACATTCATTTCAATCGGTTGATGATCTTTTGATTGAGGATGAGTTGCCTTCTGATGATGAGTGGGTGGTTGGAGAAATCTTTGTGGAGAATACTTCTATTGAACAACCGAGTGACAGTAGAGCACCTGCACAAAAAAGGAGCAGAGACCAAAGTAAGTTAATCTTGTACAAATAATGCAACTTATGTAATCAAATTTAAAAATAATACGACTTTATGTTATTTGTTAGGGAAAGGGAAAGCTCCACAATTAGTGGATGAAGACACTACAAGTGAAGGGGGTTCTTTCGATGATGACCCATCTGATGATGACAGAGATTTTGACCCAAGTTTCATGCCGCTAGACACCAATGATAGCTTGTTTAAGGATTAGTTATCAATAATTTTTTGAACAAACTATGTATTATGAAGAAAGTAATGTAATTTGGATTACTTATCAATAGTTTTTTTAACATACTATGAATTATGAAGAAATTAATGTATTTTTTATTATTTTCCCGATTTCCGTATTGAGGTGCCCGCCTCGCCGCCTCGAGGCGGCCCGCCTCGCGCCTCAATGGCCGGCCGCCTCGAGACGCCGCACCGTATTTTTAAACATTGTTAAGAACTAAGATATTGGAACACGTTTACTTTGGGTGTTTGATTACACAAGGAACTTAGTATGTATGCAATGAGTTGTCAACATCCATGTTTTGAACATGATATATCAGATCCGATATTTGGAATGACATGGCATAATGATTTATGAACCGCTAGGCAGTAATTTGGTTCTATCGTCTTTGCCTGGTACTTACGCTAGCTTTGTGTTAAATTTTCATATGCTTTTGATGCAAGCCAGTTATGAAGAACTTCATAACATGTTACGCACGGCGGAACAAGATTTGAATGAAGGTAATCCACTTTGTACCTCCATGGTAGAGCAAGTTCTTCGAAGACTTCAAAAAAGTCGAAGATAATCAAAATGGGAAAGAAAAATATATCAAAGAACAACTCTAAGAAGCACAAGATTACCAGACCGCACGTAACTCGTGATGTATGTGTACACTGCAAGATGTCTGGAAACTGGAAGAAAGATTGTTCAAAGCTAAAAGGAAAAGCAAGACCCTCAGGTACGCTTTGTATTTTTCTTATTATTGACATCTAATTAGCCTTAGATGCAAATAGTGGATGGGTGTTGGACACCGAAAATCCCATTAATATTTGCAACTCCATACAGGACATGAGGGTTAAAAAAAGGCTAAACAAAAGAGAGATTCAACTTAGAGTTGGGAATAACGAGACATTGGATGTGAAAGCCATATAAATGGTTATTCTAGATCTCCCTAATGAATGTGAATTATTTTTATATGACTATTAGTATATACCATCTCTTATCAGACAGATAATATCATTATAGATATTAGATAAATAGAGATATAAAATAAATATTAAATATGGTGTTTTATGTTTATATGATAAAGATAACTATTTGATATGTGAATGTTCTTTATCTAATGGTCACTATGTTTTGGAAACATATCGAGATGTCTTTAATATTGAGGAAAATACAAGTAAAATATCTGAATTAAATATACTGAATTATGGCATATGAGATTGGGCCACATAAGTGTTAGACGTCTATCAAAAATGGTTAAGGATGGTTTGATTGAAAATCTTACCTTAGATCTTTTGGACAATTATGACCAATAGCATCACTATTTGTAAAAGACATGGTGTTTTTGTACAAATTAACTATGTGACAAAAGAAATTGCTCTTTTATCATTTGTAATTGGATTATTTGGATATATAAATGATAAAAGTCCATATGATTAGTGCCGGATTAATAAGATATGAGACAGTATTAATCCACGAACGGTTTAATCATTAAATATCCATAGTCGTAATATTATCGAGACTGGACATCGATAATGCGAAATAGACTAGTATTGCACTTGTGCGTGTTATGGAAGCTTAACGGCATAGTTCTCATATATTAAGTATTGGATACTTATGCAAGTGTGATAGGAGGTTCTGTTAGCCGTTGGACCAGGAACAGCTTCGCTCTGGATAGACCCCTCGGAATCCCATTGGTAGTATGACAATGTGTCTATGGAAATCCGTATCAGGGTAGGTGTATGTGGTCTTAACATGAGACTTGCATCGCTAATACTTGCGACAATCAGTACACTTTGGTTTTGGTCTGTTAGGTTCTCTAAGAACATACCTAGGATCATTTAAGCATAAAACATGTGAATACACAAAGTAAGATAGCGGAAATTATATTCATTTTGATCGGTTTGTGGATGTGTTGAAAAAAAATATTTGTCTCCTTTAGAAGTGCTCCAAGCTCCTCTCTTTGATTGTATGTTGATCTCCAAGGTTGGTGAATGAATTCCAAACTCAAGGGATGTTTCTCTATCACATTGGATGACTCTTAAATGTGCTAGCAAGGTTTGATTTTGAAGCAAAATCAATGGAGGAGAACTTTGAAGTTTTCGGCCAAGGGAGAAATGAAAAAGAGCTTTGTGTTTTCTTTTGTATTTGTTTCTAAAACAATTACCAAAATTCAACTTACAAAATGGTGTATATCTTTTCCAAAAAGATAAAGTGTGTTGGAGGGAAAAATACAATTAATGTATTCAACCACTTCCATCACCAAAAAGTGACTAGATGTCAATCACAAAAAGGTGACAAGACTTCCATCACTAAAGTAGACATTTGATGTAAGTTGGTGGGCCCCACTTTGAAATTCAAAATTCGAGTGGGCCCGCTAACACATTCCGGGCTCGGGTTTGTTTAATTCCGAATTAACGAATTTTCCGTTGCGACTTAATTAAATCAAATTTAATTAAATAATAATGTCTCGCAAAATTATTACGAAAGTCGCTCGCGAATTAATTCTAAATTAATTAGTTCGCCCGAATTAAAATCCAATTCTAATTCCGTTATGAAATCTAATTTCATTTAATATATCGAATATATTATTTAATCGATTAATTCCAAATTAATCGTTCTCTCTCTCAATTAATTGAATTTTATCCCAGATAAATTCTTACCGTAATTAATCCCAGATTAATTTTCTCTCTCTAATAATTAATCTCAGATTAAGATCCCTGGATATGTTGGCAGTAAATCCGGTCATCGGACTATCTGAATACGTGCGTACCCGGTATCACGTACTTACCGATTTACAATACATGGTTGGCTTCTAGCAAAGTACCGTGCCTACCCAATTCTCCAGAAATATTCTTTAAGGAATATATAATCTTTGTCAGGCGTAGTATACGTAGTATTGCGTATTGCGATCTAGTATCTGATGTCATATGCAAGGCCCGGGGCTGGAATAGTGTCTACCTCGTACGAAGTATATATCAGATCATAACCAACTAGTCTCTATAATCGGATAATCATGACCTTGTCACATTATCCTGATAGTTGCAAAATAATAGAGAACTAGTTTTGTATCCTTGCGTGATCATCATCTATATATGACTGAAGTGATACTTACTTCTTGACATCATACGCAATACACTACGATTCTCAATAAACCCAAAAGAGGCGTACACAGAACCTGTTAAAGTCCCGGATGACCAAAACCAAAGCGTGTTGATTGTCGCAAGTATTAGCGATGCAAGTCTCAGGTTAAGACCAAATACACCTACCCTGATGCGGATTCCCATAGACACATAGTCATACTACAAATGGGATTCCGCGGGGTCTATCTAGAGAGAAGTTGTTTCCGCACCATCGGTAAACACAATCTCCTATCACACTTGCATAAGTATCCAATACTTAAATATATGAGAACTATGTCGTTATGCTCCCACAACGCGCACAAGTGCAATACTAGTCTATTCTGCATTATCGATGTCCAGTCTCGATAATACTACGACTAGGGATATTTAATGATTAAACATTTGTGGATTGATATCGTCTCATATCTTATTAATCTGGAACTAATCATAAGGACTTTTATCATTTATATGTATTCAAGTAATCTAATTACAAAATGTTAAAATAGCAATTTCCATTGTCACATAGTTAATTTGTACAAAAACCACAATGTCTTTTACAAATAGTGACGCTATGGGTCATAATTGTCTAACAATCTCCCACTTGGCCTATAGCCAGTCACTCAAGTATCTAACACCTGAACTATGTACATGTCGCTCAAACTTTTGCTGAGGAATAGCTTTCGTCAGCGGATCTGCAATGTTATCATCTGATGTGACCTTCTCGATCTTCACATCGCCACGATGTATGATCTCACGAATCAGATGGAAACGTCGAAGAACATGCTCGGATCGTTGATGAGACCGCGGTTCCTTAGCCTGCGCTATAGCCCCGTTATTGTCACAATACAATGGAATGGGCTCAGCTGCTAACGGAACTACTCCTAGTCCAATTAGGAATTTACGGATCCAAACTGCCTCTTTTGCTGCTTCAGATACAGTAATATATTCTGCTTCTATTATTGAATCGGCAACAGTCTCTTGCTTGGAAGATTTCCAGCTTAGTGCTCCGTTGTTCAAACAAAATATATACCCGGATTGTGACTTGCAGTCGTCTTTATCGGTTTGGAAACTTACGTCGGTAAACCCAGTTACCTCAAGTTCTCCATCTCCATAGATTAAGAACGCATCCCTAGTTTGTCTAAGATACTTAAGGATGTTCTTAACCGCAACCCAGTGACCATCACTTGGATCAGTCTGATAGCGACTAGATATGCTCAAAGCATATGAGACATCAGGTCGCGTACATATCATAGCATACATGATCGATCCGACTACCGAAGCGAACGAGATCCGACTCATATTGTCTCTCTCATCTTGAGTTTTAAGACACATGTCCTTAGATAGAGTGACACCATGTGACACTGGCAACAGTCCCTTCTTAGACTGTTCCATGTTGAATCTCTTCAACATTTTGTCAATGTATGTGCTCTGGGAGAGTCCAAGCAGCTTTTTAGATCTATCCCGGTAGATTTTTATTCCCAGAATAAAGGCTGCTTCTCCCAGATCTTTCATGGAGAATTTTAATGAAAGCCAAGCTTTCATCGATTGTAGCATGGGAATGTCATTGCCAATAAGCAATACATCATCAACGTAATGGACAATGAATGTCAGTGCGCTCCTACTAACCTTCTTATATACACAAGGATCATCCTCGTTTTGAACAAAATCATATTCTTTTATGATCTCATCAAAATGTTGGTTCCAAGAACGTGATACTTTCTTCAATCCATAAATGGATCGATTTAACTTGCAAACCTTATTCGCATGTTTTGGTATGACAAAACTGTCAGGCTGTTGCATATAAACATCTTCCAAAAGGTTTCCGTTAAGAAAAGTGGTTTTGACATCCATCTGCCATATTTCGTAATCGAAATATGCAGCAATAGCAAGCATTATCCGAATGGATTTAATCATGGCAAATGGTGAAAAAGTTTCATCGTAATCGACACCATGTCGTTGATGATACCCTTTCGCTACAAGCCTAGATTTGTATGTTTGTATGTTGCCATCCATGTCGGTCTTTCTCTTGAAGACCCATTTATAACCAATAGGCTTTACGCCTTCTGGTGCATCAACCAGTGTCCAAACTTGGTTGGTGTACATGGAATCCATTTCGGATTTCATGGCATCTTGCCATAAACCGGAGTTGATACCTTGTATCGCTTCCTTATACGTAGCCGGTTCATCTTCCTCAATAAGATTAATATCCACTTGAGGTGAGATCATAAACCCATACCTCTCAGATTGTTTTCTAACTCTCTCCGACCTACGCGGTTCTTGTGTATTCGAAGATTGTGGTACAGCCTCATCCCTGATAAACTGTTCATGTTCCGTTAAGGAATCGGTGCCAGTAACAGTATCACTCCGATTTTCATCGAGTTATACTTTCCTCCCACTTTCCACTGCATTTAGGAATTCCTTCTCAAGGAAAACCGCATCTAGAGTAACAAATACTTTGTTCTCTTGTGGGTTGTAGAAGTAATATCATTTGGTTTCCCTAGGATAACCTACAAATAGACACTTATCCGATTTGGGTTCAAGTTTGGTACCATCCAAATATTTAACGTATGCCCAGCAACCCCAAATCTTCAGGAATGAGAAACCCGGTTTCTTTCCTGTCCATATCTCATACGGAGTCTGTTGAACAGACTTTGACGAAATCTTATTCAAAATAAGTATTGCATTGTTCAATGCATATCCCCAGAAGGAAATTGGTAGCTCAGTGCGACTCATCATAGACCTTACCATGTCCAACAAAATTCGGTTTCTCCGTTTGGACACACCGTTTAATTGAGGTGTTCCGGAAGGAGTCCACTGTGAAAGAATACCATACTCTTTCAAGTAAGCGAGAAACTCATTTCTCAAGTATTCTCCACCATGGTCCGACCGTAATGTTTTAATACTTTTGCCGGTCTGTTTTTCTACTTCGTGTCGAAACTCTTGAATTTCTCAAAAGTTTCCGACTTGTGTCTCATAAGATACACATAACCATAACACGATGCAGCATCCGTAAAGGTTATGAAGTATTCATATCCACCTATAGTCTGGCTAGATATGGGCTCACATACGTCACTATGAATGAGGACTAATAGTTCGGTCGCACGTGCACCTTTACCGCTAAAAGGTGTTTTAGGCATTTTGCCTAATAAATAAGATTCGTAGACGTCATATGAATTTGGATCAAATCCGTCCAAGTACCCACTTTTCGAAAGGGCGGATATGCGAGTATTGTTAATGTGTCCCAGATGACAATGCCACATATAAGTTTCATATTTGTTACTTAATTTAAGCCTTTTGTTTGTTACATTATATGTTTGAGATTGATTTATATTCAAAATATAAAGACCATTATACACATCAGCACTGCATATCTCAATATCATTTTTATACATAAAACACCCAGTATTTCTAAATACAAAAGTATACCCACATTGGGCTAAACAAGATACAGAAATAATATTCCTAATCAAACTAGGTACATAATAACAGTTTGATAGGTTTAGTACATGCCCCGAGGGCAGTTCTAAAATATAAGTCTCAACAGCCAAAACGGCGACTCTAGTCCCATTTCCAACTCGAAGGTCAATCTCTCATGAGGCCAGTCTCCTACTAATCTATAGATCCTGCACATCAGTACATATATGAGTACCACAACCAGAATCAAAAATACAATTTTTAAAACTAGACGTAGACATGTTTATTTCTATAATAAACATACCTGAATCTGGTGCATTGCCCGCTTTGATTTCCTTCATGTGTGTCTTGTACTCACGGCAGTCACGCTTCCAGTGACCCCATTTGCCACACTGTAGGCATACATCTTGGGATTTGTCATTTACCTTCCCAGAAGACTTTGACGATTTGGCCTTACCCTTCTTCTTCTTCTTCTTTACACCTTCAGTAGCCTTTAGCCAAGCCTTGGGAGACTGAGATGTTGAAGCGAAGTGCGCCTCCCACTTTTTGCCCTTCAATAGCTCTTTTTCTGCTTCACGCAGCATTGACATTAGCTCTCCAAGAGTATGGTATTGGTTCATCATATTGTAGTTCATGATGAACCTGCTCCAACTGTCAGGAAAGACTGCAAGATCAAATCTATAGAAGTCTCAGCCTCAAAGGTTATGCCTAGCTGACCCAGCTGTTCGATATCAGCAATCATCTGCGACACATGGTCCTAGACAGATGTACCCTCTAACATTCGAGAGCGAATGAGCTTCTTCTGCAATTTATACCTTTGCGATCTAAGGTTAGATCGATGAAGGTCCTCAATTTGCCATCATGGTATAGAGATCCAATCCCTTATTCTGGTGACGAAATTGAGGGGTCATTGCAGGGAGCATGACAGATTGAGCAGTTGAGTTGTCATCGCTATGAGTCTTCTAAAGCTCAAGCTCAAGCGGCTGCTCATTTCTGCGGGCTTAGGCCCGAGAGGTCTCTCTATCGTATAAAGTATTCTCTCAGCCCCCAGGACAATCCTGAGGTTATATCCCAGTCAGGAAAGTTCGCACCATTAAAGAAAGTTTCGCTCATGATAATGTCTCTAACCCTGATCTTTCCAGCCATCTTAATTGCAACAGTCTAACTTTTCAATTAACGATTTTTGGGTACAGTCCAACTGTTACAAGAAAATAATAAAATATTAGTCCAACTAATAAATACATAAAATGACGAAATAATTTGAAAGCGTGTATTGGCAAGTATTTGAACGAAATTGCAAATTCAATACTAGTCACCCACTATTTTCGGTGAGCCTCTAACCCTCTGTTGAGTACTCGGGAAACCTAGTTTTCTAGTGGGCTAGGATCCCGTTAAATAACACACAACCTTGACTTTGGCCAACAAGCTGTATGATATTTAACTAGGTAGATCTCTAAGATCAATTGGATCTCATCCAATTAGTGGATCCGGTAGGTGGACCTCCAAGTCCGAAACATATATACAATATATATGCCAATATATCCAATATATTTTCCTAACCTTTTCCTCTGAATCAACTAAGCCTTGGCTTTGGCTCAACAAGCTTAAATATTCCAGTTAAGCGGGACCCATTGACCTTGGAAAACTTCGTAATCCATGTCGATGAACAAGAAGTGACCTTGACTTTGGCCAACAAATCACAACTTGCCCAAGACATGCGATATGGAACAAAGCTTTCATGGTTCAAACACATCCGCGATGGACATTGATCTTGACTTTGGCCAACAAACCAATGCCAATCTTGGATCTTGAGAAAGAACCATTCAATGAAAGGAAAACGCTTAATATTTGATTGAGGGTTTTCGCGTAAATTGGCAACCAATTTATTATCTTTGATTAGGTCTCATCATACACCTTTAAGCATGCATTCTAAAAGCATAATAAGGCGCAATAAATAAAATAATAATGATATGCGGATGGATATCTCACAAATTGTTCCTAGAACAAATCACTCTATTTGCTCTCCCCGGCTAGAACTATTCTAACTTCTACCCAATTACATAATACAATAAAAAAAACCTCATTACATTGAGGGAATTGGTGAGAAGAGAATTACAAAGAGTCAAGAGATAAAGGCTGGACACGCAGGTCCAATTTAATAAATTCTAAATTTATTACAATAATTTCCAAAATTGCCCTCACCCATCTAATATCCATCTGATATACATTATTCATACAATACATCCATGTATTCACAAAGCATGTTATTCAATCAATCTAATCCAATTACTTAATCTTTGAATTAAGTGATCATCTAATGTTCAAACAACGATTTGATTTGCGCGAGTCCAACTCGTTTTAAGAATAAGTACTCAAAGTGCGTATTCTTGAATTATATCGAACTACAATTTTAAATCCATTTTAATTTGTATTCAATACTAATTCTTATTTAATTCCAAATTAAATAATTACACTTTATTAATGTGCCTTTACGACTTAGATTCTAAATCTAATCTTAATGGGTCTCAAAGGCCCAATTAACATCCAATGTTAATTAATTAAAGTCCAATGGGCTTTCATTGACAACCAAAGCCCAATAAGGAATCACCATTTGTCATAAAATTAATTTTGGCCCATTAGGCCCAATTAATTTTTTAAAGGCACATTTATTATATTTGGACTTAATGGTATGGTTTTAGGCCCAATTTGGATCCAATCCAATTGTCATAAACCAACTTGGCCCAACCAAGCCCATAAGGCCCAAATACAATAATTTTAGCCCAATTCCAAATTTCAGCCTAATTAATTAAATTCCAATATTCCAAATATCACAATTTATTTAATTAAAGTGTATAGCCATAATTAATTATTTAAATTAACATTTCCAAAACACCAATTTAATTAATTAATCATGTTTAATCATTTTCAATACATGTCCATCATTATTGAAGCAAAATCAACTCATTCCATGCTCTACAAGTCACGGCAATATGGGCATTTTATATCCGATTTTGATTTCAATCCAATTAAATCACAAATCAATATACTCATGCATTTTAAACACATCCAATGGTCTAAAAAACAAAAATCACCATGACATACAAGGTCCAATAGATTCGGCAAAACTATGCAATTGGGGGGAAAAATCATCTAATAATTTTTCTCAAAATTAATCATGCATAACTCTAAGTTATCATAATCTAAGCATACTCAAACCATCAATTTGAAGAAATCATGCATAAATCACAAAAGCCCCAAATTAAAGTCTATGAACCCTAATTATTTCATGCTTAAAATTGGCTCTGATACCATTGTTGGGTTCTCTAAGAACATGTCTAGGATCATTTAAGCATAAAATATGTGAATACACAAAGTAAGACAGCGGAAATTATACTCACTTTGATCGGTTTGTGGATGTGTTGAGAACAAAATTTGTCTCCTTTAGAAGTGCTCCAAGCTCCTCTCTTTGATTGTATGTTGATCTCCAAGGTTGGTGAATGAATTCCAAACTCAAGGGATGTTTCCCTATCACCTTGGATGACTCTTTGATGTGCTAGCAAGGTTTGATTTTGAAGCAAAATCAATGGAGGAGAACTTTGAAGTTTTCGGCCAAGGGAGAAAGGAAAGAGAGCTTTGTGTTCTCTTTTGCATTTGTTTCTAAAAACAATTCCAAAATTCAACTTACAAAATGGTGTATATATTTTCCAAAAAGATAAAGTGTGTTATAGGGAAAAAAAATCAATTAATGTATTCAACCACTTCCATCACCAAAAAGTTACTAGATGTCAATCACAAAAAGGTGACAAGATTTCCACCACTAAAGTAGACATTTGATGTAAGTTGGTGGGCCCCACTTTGAAATTCAAAATTCGAGTGGGCCCGCTAACACATTCCGGGCTCGGGTTTGTTTAATTCCGAATTAACGAATTTTCCATTGTGATTTAATTAAATCAAATTTAATTAAATAATAATACCTCGCAAAATTATTACGAAAGTTGCTCGCGAATTAATTCTAAATTAATTCGTTCGCCCAAATTAAAATCCAATTTTAATTCCGCTATGAATCTAATTTCATTTAATATATCGAATATATTATTTAATCGATTAATTCCAAATTAATCGTTCTCTCTCTCAATTAATTGAATTTTATCCCGATAAATTCTTAACGTAATTAATCCCAGATTAATTTTCTCTCTCTAATAATTAATCCCAGATTAATTCTGTTTAAGTCATACGTCATCGGTGAATCTTCGGGAAGCGACTCATGAGATCCCTGGATATATTGGTAGTAAATCGGGTCGTCGGACTATCCGAATACGTGCGTACCGGTACCACGTACTTACCGATTTACAAGACATGGTTGGCTTCTAGAAAAGTATTGTGCCTACCCAATTCTCAAGAAATATTCTTTAAGGAATATATAATCTTTGTCAGGCGTAGTATACGTAGTATTGCGTATTTTGATCCAGTATCTGATGTCACATGCAAGGCCTGGGGCTGGAATAGTGTTTGCCCCGTACGAAGCATATATCGGATCACAAGCAACTAGTCTCAATAATCGGATAATCATGACCTTGTCACATTATCCCGATAGTTGCAACATAATAGATGATCAGTTCTGTATCCCTACGTGATCATCATCTCCATATGACTGAAGTGATACTTCTTTCTTGACATCACACCCAATACACTACGATTCTCAATAAACCCAGAAGAGGCGTACACAGAACCTGTTAAAGTCCTGGATGACCAACACCAAAGCGTATTGATTGTCGTAAGTATTAGCAATGCAAGTCTCAGGTTAAGACCATATACACCTACCCTGATGCGGATTCCCATAGACACATAGTCATACTACCAATGGGATTCTGCGCGGTCTATCTAGAGCGAAGCTGTTTCCGTACCATCGGTAAACATAACCTCCTATCACACTTGCATAATTATCCAATACTTAAATATATATGAGAACTATGCCGTTATGCTCCCACAACGTGCACAAGTGCAATACTAGTCTATTCCGCATTATCGATGTCCAGTCTCGATAATACTACGACTATGGATATTTAATGATTAAACCTTTGTGGATTGATATCGTCTCATATCTTATTAATCCGGAACTAATCATAATGACTTTTATCATTTATATGTATTCAAGTAATCTAATTACAAAATGATAAAATAGCAATTTCCATTGTCACATAGTTAATTTTTACAAAAACCACAATATTTTTTACAAATAGTGAGGCTATGGGTCATAATTGTCCAACATGGTCGTCCGGAGCTTTCGTAATAATTTTTTCTAGGTATTATTATTTAATTAAATTGGATTTAATTGCGTCGTGACGAAAAATTTGTTTAATCAGATTAAACGAACCCGAGCCGTAAGTGTGTTGGGCAAGCCAACTTGAATTTTGAATTTAAGAAGTGAGGCCCACCATCTTACATCAAATGTCTACATGAGTGATGGGAGTGGTTGAGGGCATTTAATGTCATTTTCCCTCCAACACACTTTGACTTTGATTTTTCTTTTTGAAAAAGCATATACCATTTTTTGCAAGACAATTTTGGTAATTTTTTTTAGAAAAAAAATAAAAAAAACACAAAAACTTTTTTTTCTCTCCTTGCCATTGTCGTGAGCATGTCTTCTTCCTCTCTTTGATTTTGCTTCAAAAATCAAGCAAGCTAGCACTTGAGGAGTAAATGAAGATGATAGGGAAACTCACCCTTAGGTTGGATTCACTCAAAGAAAGCTTGGAGCTTCACAAACATACAAAGATTTTTGAAATCCAACATCCGATCATTGTAAGTTTTTTCCGCAAACTTCTTTAATATTCACACACAAATCATTCTTAGAGATCATTGGCATGTCTATGACACTTACAATGGTATCAAAACGAGATCTAAGCATGATTTGATTCTAGGATTTATATACTTTAATTTGGGATTTTTTTACTTGGAGCTTGATTTACCTAAATTGATTGTGTGGTTGTGTTTATATGATGATGAATTGGATTTGTGCATCATTGGATTTGAGATAAATTGATTGGATCAAAAATCCCTAAATTCACAAGCATGGCCGAATACACCCTATAAATCCTCATGGTGATTTTTTGAAAATTAGACAATTGGATATGTTTAAAGCATGAAATAAATCTTGTATGTTGATTTAATTGGATTGAAATCAAATTGAGTGTTATTTTATGCAATTGCCGTGAGAATAAGCATGTTGGAATGGATTGATTTAGCCTCAATTTTGTGTTAGACATGAATTTGAGAATTAAAGCATGATTAATTAGATTAATTGATATTTTGGAAATATTGGATTAATTAATTAATTAATTTTGGTAATTACACTTTAAGTTAAATTAATGTAAATTTGGAATAATATGTTAATTTAATTTTGTAATTGGGCTAATAGGCTTGGTTGGGCCAAGTATGGTTTTGGATAATTGGGTTGGATCCAATTGGGCCTAAAACCATTTCCATAAAGTTCAAATATGACTTTTAGGCCTTTTAAAATTTCATTAAGCCTAATGGGCCAAAATTGATTTTTTTGACAAATGATGATTCCTAATTGGGCTTTGGCATCTTGGATTGGATCCATAATGGCCAAAGCCCATGCCTTAAGAATTAATTGAAAGCCCATTTGACTTTAATTAAAATAGTATTGGATATTAATTGGGCCTTTGAGACCCATGAAGATTGGATTTGGAATCCAAGTCTAAAAGGCACTATTAAAAGTGTAATTATTTAAGTTGGAATAAAAAAATTAATAGTATTGGATACAATTTAAATTGGATTTAAAATTATAGTTCGATATAATTCAAGAATACATACTTTGAGTATTTATTCTTAAACGAGTTGGACTCGCGCAAATCAAATCGTTGTTTGAACATTGGATGGTCATTAATTCAAAGATTAATTAATTGGATTAGATTGATTGGATAACATGCTTTGTGTAAATACTTGGATGTATTTGTGAGAATAATGTATATCAGATGGATATTAGATGGGTGGGGGCAATTTTGGAGATTATTGTAATAAATTTAGAATTTATTAAATTGGACCTGCGTGTCCAGCCTATTATCTCTTTACTCTTTGTATTTCTCTTCTCACCAATTCCCTTCAATGTAAATGAGGTTTCTTTAATGTATTATGTAATTGGGTAGAAGTATGAGTAGTGCTAGCGGGAGAGAGAAAATGAGAGATTTGTTTTAGGAAAAAATTGTTATATATCCATCCGCATATCATTATTAATTTTTTCACGCCTTATTATGCTTTTAGAATGCATGTTTAAGGGTGTATGATGAGACCTAATCAAAGAAAATAAATTGGTTGCCAATTTACGCGAAAAACCCTCACTCAAATATTAAGCGTTTTCCTTCCATTGAGTGGTTCTCTCTCAAGATCAAAGATTGGCATTGGTTTGTTGGCCAAAGTCAAGATCAATGTCCTTCGTGGATGTGTTTGAACCATGAAAGCTTTGTTCTATATCGCATGTCTTGGGCGGTTGTGACTTGTTGGCCAAAGTCAAAGTCACTTCTTGTTCATCGACGTGGATTACGAAGCTATCCCACTATCAATGGGTCACGTTTAACTGGAATTATTAAGCTTGTTGAGCCAAAGCCAAGGCTTAGTTGATTCAGAGGAAAAGGTTAGGAAATATATATTGGATATATATCTCGGACTTAGAGGTCCACCTACCGGATCTAGGAATTGGATGAGATCCAATTGATCTTAGAGATCTACCTAGTAAAGTTTCATACAGCTTGTTGGCCAAAATCAAGGTTGTGTGTTATTTAACGGGATACTAACCCACTATGAAATTGGGTTTCCGAGTACTCCACATAGGGTTAGAGGCTTGCCGAAAAATAGTGGGAAGCTAGTATTAAATTTTCAATTTCGTTTAATACTTGCTTACACGCGCTCTTTTATTTTATTTATCGTTGTTATATATATATATTATATATATATATTATATATATATAATATTAGTTGGACTAATATCTTTAATTGCTTTCATTAAACAGTTGGACTGTTTTCACACTACTCCACTTGTAGTTGGTTATATAGTTTGGACTATAGTAACCATTACATTTTGAGTGTACCTGATATCGTTGATTGAATAGTTGGACTATTCCAATCGAGATGGCTGGAAAGATTAACGTTAGGGACATCGTCATGGGCGATAATGTCTTTAATGGCTCCAATTTTCCAGATTGGGAAATGAATCTCAGGATAGTCTGGAGCCGAGACATTACTCTCTGTCATAGAGAAACCTCTTAGGCCTGAGCCCTGAGTTGAGCAAATAGTAGAGCATGAGCTTTTGAAGACTCATCGTGATGATAACTTTAGCGCTCAATCTGTAATGCTTGCCAGAATGACTCCTCAATTTCTTCGTCATAACAAAGGATTGGATCCTTATAGTATGATGTTGAAATTGAAGGATCTTTACAGGTCTAATCTTAGATCTTAGAAGCATGAGTTGTGAAAGAAGCTCTTTCACTCGCGTATGTCAGAGGGTACATCTGTCGAGCACTATGTGTCGCAGATGATTACTGACATCGAATAGCTAAGTCAGCTGGGCATAACCTTCGAGGCCGAGACTTCCATAGATTTGATCTTACAGTCTCTACCCGAGTGCTGGGGCGGGTTCATCATGAACTACAACATGATGAACCAAGAGAAGACTCTTGAAGAGTTGATGGCGATGCTGAAAGAGGTAGAGTCAGAGCTTCTGAAGGGCAAGAAGCGTGAGGCGCATCTTACTTCGACATCCCAGAAGGCCAAGGCTTGGCCGAAGGCTTCTGGGGGTGTGAAAAAAAGAAAAAGAAAAAGGGCAAGGCTAAATCATCACAGTCTTCTAGGAAGACTAAGGACATATCCCAAGACGTCTGCCTACATTGTTGCAAACGGGGTCACTGGAAGTGTGACTATCGTGAGTACAAGGCAGAGTTGAAGGAAGGGAAGACGGGCAAGGCTTCGGCTTTAGGTATATTTATTATAAACATGTCCACTACTGGTTTTTAAAATTGGATTTTTGATACTGGATGTGGTACATATATATGTACTGATGTGCGGGATCTGCTGATTAGCAAAAGACTGGCTTCAGATGAGATCGACCTGCGAGTCAGAAACGGGATGAGAGTCGCTGTTTTGGCTATGGGAACCTAAGTTTTGGAACTGCCTTTGGGCATGTACTTAAATTAGGAAACTGTTAAATGTACCTAGTTTGATTAGAAAATATCTCTATATCTAGTTTAACCCGTTGTGGGTTAACCTTTATGTTCCAGAACATTGGGTGTTTTTTTATAAAGATTATATTGAGATATACACATTAGATATAATAACAATATTTATATTTCGAATATAAATGAATCTCAAACATATAACATGACAAAAAAAAGGCTCAAACTGAGTAAATTAGATGAGACTTATTTATGGCATTGTCGTCTGGGACACATTAACAAGACTCGTATATCCACACTTTCGAAGAGTGGATACGTGGACAGATTTGATCCTAATTCATATGATGTCTGCGAATCTTATTTATTAGGCAAAGTGCATAAAACACCTTTTAGTGGTAAGGGTGTAAGTGCCACTGAGCTGTTAGCCCTCGATTATAGTGACGTGGGTGGGCCATATCTAGCTAGGCTAGAGGTGGTTATGAATACTTCGTAACCTTACGGATGTTGCATCGCGTTATGGTTATGTGTATCTTATGAAACACAAGTCGGAAACTTTTGATAAATTCAAAGAGTTTCGACACGAAGTATAGAAAAAAACAGACTGGCAAAAGTATTAAAACATTACGTTGGACCGTGATGGAAAATACTTGAGCAATAAGTTTCTCGATTACTTAAAAGAGTCTGGTTTTATTTCACATTGGACTCCTCCCGGAACACCTCAATGAAAGGTGTATCCGAACGGAGAAATCGAACTTTGTTGGACATGGTAAGGTTTATGATGAGTCGCACTGAGCTACCAACTTCCTTCACGGGATACGCATTGAACAGTGCAATACTTATTTTGAATAAGGTTCCGTCAAATTCTGTTGGATAGACTCCATATGAAATATGGACAGGAAAGAAACTGGGTTTCTCATTCATGAAGATTTGGGGATGCTGGGCATATATTAAACGTTTGGATGGTACCAAACAAAAACCCAAATCGGATAAGTGTCTATTTGTAATTGGTTATCCTAGGGAAACCAAATGTTATTATTTCCACAACCCATAAGAGAACAAAATATTTGTTGCTCTCCATGCAGTTTTTCTTAGAGGAATTCCTAAATGCAGTGGTAAGTGGGAGGAAAGTAAAACTCGATGAAAATCGAGTAGTGATATGTTCCTGGTACCGATCCCCTCACGGAACACGAAGGTTCATCAGGGATGAGACTGCTCCACAATCTTCTAATACACAAGAACCGCGTAGGTCGGAGAGAGTCAAAAAACAACCAAGAGGTATGGGTTTCTGATCTCACCTCATGTAGATGTAATCTTATGAGAAAGATGAACCGGCTACGTATGAGGAAGTGATACAAGGTATCGACTCTGCTTTATGGCAAGAGGCCATGAAGTCTCTGAAATGGATTCCATGTATACAACCAAGTTTGGACACTGGTTGATGTACCATAAGGCATTGTGCCTATTGGTAGCAAATGAGTCTTCATGGTGAAGACAGACATGGATGGCAACAAACAAACCTACAAAGCTAGGCTTGTAGCGAAAGGGTATCTTCATCAATATGGTGTCGATTACGACGAAACCTTTTACCCGTTGCCATGATTGAAACCATTTGGATAATGCTTGCTATTGCTGCATATTTCGATTATGAAATATGACATATGGACGTCAAACCGCTTTCCTTAACGGAAACCTTTTGGATAGCCAACCATGTCTTGAAATCGGTAAGAATGTGGTACAGGGTACGCATGTGTTCGGATAGTCCGACAATCGAATTTAATGCCAACATATCCAGGGATCTCTTGGGTCGCTTCCCAAAGATTCACGATGACATTTGACTCGAACAGAATTAATCTGGGATTAATTATGAGAGAGAGAAAATTAATCTGGGATTAATTACGATAAGATTTTATCTGGGATAAAATTCAAATAGAAGAGAGAACGCGATTAATTTGGAATTAATCGTTTAAATAATATATTGGATATATTAATTGAAATCGGATTTCAAAGCGGAATTAAAATTAGATTTTAATTCGGGTGAACGAATTAATTTGGAATTAATTCGCAAGTGATTTTCGTAATAATTTTGCTAGGTATTATTATTTAATTAAATTGGATTTAATTGCTTCGCAACGGAAAATTCATTTAATCGGATTAAATAAACCTGAGCCTGAAGTGTGTTGGGCAAGCCAACTTGAATTTTGAATTTAAGAAGTGGGGCCCACCAACTTACATCAAATGTCTACATAAGTGATGGAAGTGGTTGATGGCATTTAATGCCAATTTCCCTCCAACACACTTTGACTTTTGATTTGCTTTTTGGAAAAGCATATACCATTTTTTGCAAGGCAATTTTGGTAATTATTTTTATAAAACAAAATACAAAAAAACACAAACTCTCTCTTCTTCCTTCTCTCCTTGCCATTGCCGTAAGCATGTCTTCTTCCTCTCTTTGATTTTGCTTCAAAAATCAAGCAAGCTAGCACTTGAGGAGTAAATGAAGGTGATAGG